>JAQQAC010016209.1:125526942-125729951 GCA_029783875.1 Phataginus tricuspis | reverse complement strand
TGTTATATCTGCTTTACAGCTGGGAAAATGAAGCTCAGAGGGCAACCACAGCAGGACAGAATATGTAAATGCTCTGTGGGTGACCCATAGAAGAAGACTATCTGGCTTCTCACCCCAACTCTACCCCTGACCCCTGGGTTCCCTCCTCTCCAGGCCCATTCTCCACACATAGCCAACGAGTCAGACACAGGAAGTATACTATCCAGGAGTCTAGATGTTGAGTGACAAAACCTGGATGAGGACTTTGCCCTCTGCCAGCATCCTTGACAGTCCTTTGCTTAGAGTGAAGCTCTGAGTTCCAGAGGTCTCCAAGGAAGCTCAGGCTGGCTACTTAATGCATAGTGTGCATGCTTGTCAGCATTTTCTAGGTCTTTCATTCCCAACTGATGGGGCCCACATGGTATAGAAAGAGCTCAAAGAAGCAAGAAACCAAGGCTCTGGCCCCACCTCAGCTGCTGACTCACTCAGAAATCTTCTTCCTTCTCTCCCTTAGTCACTGCCTTAGTTTTTTCATCTCAAAAATGGGAATCAATTTTTAAAAAATCAGGAAATGACTTTGAAAATATCAAAAACGCTGTGCAAATGGCCGCTGAATTCTGAATAGCATTAGTCCCTAATATCAGAATCTTCATGTTATTCTTTCTGTAGCAGTAGCTGCTTAGCCATCTGTTTGCTCAGACCTTGACTGAGTGGTGAGGGGGCAGGAAGAAAATGTGACTAGGAGGGAGGGAAGGGATAAGATTTCCCTTCTCCTCCTGAAGGTCTTTAAGAAATTCTTCAAAGGGTAGAAAACAGAGTTGCGTCCAACTCGTTTCAGTACTTGTGAGACGCTGAGCATGGGGGCTTCTTGTCCCCTTGGTCCACTGGAGGGGTGAGCTGCTGATTTGGACTTGCTGGCTGCAGCCTTGAGAGTCCTCAAATTTGGAGAAAGGGGGCCAGAGGCAAAGTGAGGGAAGGTTTGTCACATCTCCCTACTGTCCTAAAGCCTGCAGCTGTATTGCTGACTCATTCTGCCTCCCATGGAGCTGAGGACTAGTGCTTATTAGCAATCTCTCAGCAGGAACAAAAGACATGTTTGTCTCCTATGTTACTGTGTCTGAAATGGGGGGAAAAGGACAGGACACTACATGCATTTTCTGATACTGAGTAAATGGGTGAACAGAAGTCTAACATTCAGAGTAACACCTGTAGGATGGTGGAGTAGGAAGCCCTGTATCCTCCCTTTCCCTCACAAACACACTGATTCAGCAACAATTTACAAATTCCTTTCTGTTAGAAATCCAGAAACTAATTGAAAGCCTCTGCACCCCAGGTGAACATAACACTACACTCATCGAGGTCAATAGGGAGATTTAGGACACCTTCTTGCCAGACTTTGTGCCCCCAGCACAGTGCCATATCAGAAAGAGACCCCCTAGCTCCCAGATTCTCCAAGGGGAAGGAAAGGCTTGGCTTGTGCATCCAGCACCCCAATTTTTCTAAAGGAGCTCCCCAGAGAACTTGTTTCTACTTTCCAGTTGTGGAGCTCTGATGCATCCAATGCAGTTTAGCCACCTGAGGGGAATGGAGATGGTGGTTAAACTGGTAGATGCCATAGCTCCAAAGTCCCTGGATCAGCACACAGTGAGTGTACAGAAAGCACAGTTGCTTTCTTCTTCCTGGGGAGGGATTTTTTAGTAGAGGTGCCCAGAATCTCTGGCAAGGCTGATTGGTGGGGATCTTCTGTATGGGGTCAGTCCATGAAAACTACTAGAGGTGCCTGATTTATCTAATGTGCAGGTACCAACGCAGAGTCAAAGAAAATGAAGAATCAGGCAAAAATCTTCCAGACAAAGGAATATGATAAATCTCTAGAAAGTGATCTAATGAAGTGGAGTTCTATGATTTACCTAACAGAGAATTCAAAATAATTGTTATAAACGAGATGTATGTCATAAGTTGTCACTGAGGTAAAGTTGTTGCATGAACAAAGTGAGAATTTCAACAAAGAAATAGAAACTATTAAAAAGTGTCAAACAAATCATGGAGCTTAAGAACCCAATAATTTCACTGAAAATTTCACTGGAGGGGTTCAGTAATAGACTACATCAAGCAGAAGAAAGAATCAGCAAACTTGAACAAAAATCATTGAAAATAATTCAGTTAGAGGAACAATAAGAAAAAATAATGATGGAAGCTTAAGGGACTTATGGGAAACCATCAAGGGCACCAATATACACATTATATGAGTTCCAGAGAGAGAAAAGGTGAGAATGATTATTCAAAAAATAATGGCTGAAAACATCCAAATCTGGGGAAGGAAATGGACACCCATATCCAGGAAACCCAAAAGTAACAAATAAGATGAACCCAAAGAAATCCACACTGAGACACATTATAATCAAATTGTCAAAAATCGAAGCAGAAAGAATTTTGAAAGCAGAAAAATAAAAGTGACTTGTTACATATAAGGAAACTCTGGTAAGACTAAGAGCAGTTTTCAGCAGAAATATTATAGGCTAAAAGGAAGTGGGATGATATATCCAAAATGCTTAAGGGAAAAAATACCAATGAAGAGTTCTATATCGGGCAAAACTGTCCAAAAATGAAGAAGAAATAAAGATCTTCTCAAACAAAAGCTGAGGGAAGTCATTACCACTAGCCCTGCCTCACAGGAGATAAGAGAATTCTTCAAGTTGAAATGAAAGGATGCTAAGCAGCAATTCAACAGCATAAAATGTATGAAACTTGTTGATAAAGTTAAATAGATAAACAAATAGACTACTGTATTATTTTAATGATAGAAGATAAACCACTTTTAATTATACTATAAAAGTTAAAAGACCAAAGTATTAAAAATAATTATGACTAAATATGTTTAAAGATACACAATATGAGTAGACATAAACTGTGACAACAATAACAAAATGTGGTCAGGGAGAAATTATACTGTTTTGTGTGTAATTGAACTTAAGTTGTTATTGCTTAAAATAGACTATTATAACTATGTGCTATTTTATGTAAGCCCCAAGGCAACTGCAAAAAATTTAAATATTTTAAAAACCTGTAGAAGTTACACAAAAGAAGAAAGAAAGCATATCAGTGCAAAAAAATCAAAACATGAGGAAGATAGCAAGAAAAGAAAACACACAAAAGGATTACATGACTAACAAAACACTTAACAAAATGGCAACAGTGAATGAATCCTTCCCCATCAGTAATTACATTAAATGTAAAGGGATTAAACTCCCTTTAATCAAAAGACATGGAGTAGCTAAATAGAAAAGAAAAATAAGACCCAACTATATGCAATCTACAAGAAACTCACTTTAGGTGTAAAGACACATAGGCCGAAGGTGAAGGGATAGAAAAAAATATCCATCTAAATAGTACCCAAAAGACAGAAGGGTGTCTATAATTAAACAAAATAGACTTTAGGTCAAAACTGCCACAAGAGACAAAAAAGGGCAATAAAGAGTCAATCTGTCAAAAAGATATTGCAATTATATTCTGCACCCACATCAGAGTACCTAAATATAGAAAGCAAACATTGACATGAATGAAGGGAGAAGTAGACAGCAATATAATAATAAGAGACCTCAGTGCCCCACTTTCAATAACAGATAGAACATTCAGGCAAGATACATAAGGAAACAGAGACCTCAAGCAACATTATTGACCAAATAGACTTAACAGATATATACAGAACATCCCACTCAACAATGGCAGAATAAACATTCTTCTCAAGCACACACAGGTATTGCTCCAGAATAAATCACATGTTAGGTCACAAAACAAGTCTTAATAAATTCAAGAAGATTGAAATCATGCCAAATATCTCTTCTGACAACAGTGGAATGAAACCAATAATCAATAGCAGGAAGAAAATGGAAAAATTCACAAATATGTGGAAATTAAACATTACAGTCTTGAACAAGCATTGGGTCAAAGAAGAAAATCAAAAAGAAATTATAAAATACCTCAATACAAATAAAATAAAAGCACAGTATACCAAAACTTATGGGATGCAACAAAAGCCATACTAAGAGGGAAGTTCATAGCAATAAATGCCTACATTAAAAAATAAGATCTCAAACAACTTAAGGTTACATCACAAAGAGCTAGAAAAAGAAGAAACTAAGCCTAAAGTTAGCAGAAGGAAGGAAATAATAAAGAGCAGAAATAAATTAAATAGAAAATAGGAGGAAAAAAATCAACAAAACTAGAAGTTAACCCAACTTATCTTTTTAGAAAAGATAAATTGACAAACCCTTGACTAAGAAAAAGAGAGAAGATTTAAATACAATCAGAAATATAAGAAGAGGTATTACAGCTGGTGTTACAAAAATAAAAAAGATCATAAGAAACTAGTATGAACAATTAAGTGCAACAAACTGGATAACCTAAAAGAAATGAATAAATTCCTGGAAATATACACCCTCCCTGTCAAGACTAAATCATAAAGAAACAGAAAGTCTGAGCAGACCTATAACTCGTATGGGGACTAAGTCAGTGATTAAAAATCTCCCAACAAACAAAAGTCCAGGTGGCTTCACTGGTGAATTCTACCCAACATTTACATAAAATCTAATGCTAATCCTTCCCAATCTCTTCCAAGAAATTGAGAATGAGGGAATACTTCCAAAGTCATTTTACAAGGGTAGCATTATCCTGATACCAAAGCCAGAAAAAGATATAATAAGAAAAGGAAACTGCAGGTCAGTATACCTGATGAATGTAGATGCAGAAATCTTCAACAAAAATAGCAGACCAATTCCAGCAGCACATTAAAAGAATCATGCACCACAACCAAGTGGGATTTATCCCTGGGATGCAAAGATGGTTCAACATATGCAAATCAATTATATCACATTAACAGAATAAAGGATAAAAAATCACACCATCATCTCAACTGATGCAGAAAATCATTTGACAAAATTCAACACCTTTACATGATAAAAATTCTCAATAAACTAAGAAGAAAAGTACCTCAATGTACTAATGGCTATATATGAAAAGCCCACAGCTAAAACATCATACTCAATGGTGAAAAACTGAAAGCTTTTCCTCTAAGATCAGGAACAAGACAAGGATGCCCACTCTCACCATTTCTATTTAATATAGTAGCCAGAATGATTAGGCAATAAAAAGAAATGGAAGGTACCCAAATAGGAAAGGAAGAAGCAAAAGTGTTCCTGTTTGCAGATGATATGATCTTATATATAGAAGACCCTAAAGGCTCCATGAAAAAACCTGCTATAACTAGTAAGCAAATTCAGTAAAGTTGTGGGACACAAAATAGAAAAATTAGTTGCATTTCTATTCACTAACAATGAACTATCTGAAAAGGAAATTAGAAAAACAGTCCTATTTACAATAGCACCAAAAAGAATTAAATGCTTAGGAATAAACTAAGGAGGTGAAAGGCTCGTACACTGAAAACTACAAAACATTGAAAGAAATGAAAGAAGATACAAAAAAATGGAAAGGCATTCCATGTTCATTCATGTATAGAATAATATTAACATGTCCATAAAATCTGCGGATTTAATGCAATCCCTATCAAATGGCACTTTTCTTTTTCCTACAATTCATATGGAACCACAAAAGACCACAAATAGCCAAATCAATCCTGAGAAAGAACAAAGCCAGGGGCATCACATTTCCTGATTTCAAAATGTTACAAAGCTACAATAATCAAAACAGTGTGGGACTGGCATAAAGACAGACACTTAGACAAATGGAATAGAATAGAGAGTCCAGAAATAAATCCACACATACAAAGTCAACTGATCTTTAACATGGGTGCCAAGAATACAAAATAGAGAAAAGAAAGTCACTTCAATAAATGGTGTTGGGAAAATTGGATATCCACATGAAAAAGAATGAAACTGACTCCTTTCTTATACCTTGCACAAAATCCACTCAAAATGAACCAAAGACTTAACTTGAAGCTGTAAAACTTCTAGAAGATAACACAGGGGAAACGTTTCACTGGTCTTGGCAATGATTTCATGGATGTGACACCAAAAGCACAGGCAACAAAACCAAAAAAAAAAAAAAATAGGACTACGTCAAACAAACAAGCAAAAAACAGCAAAGGAAGCAACACAGTGAAAAGACAACCTACATAATGGAAGAAAGTATTTGAAAACTATATATCTGATTTGGGGTTAATCTCCAAAATATATAAGGAACGACTACATCTCAATATCAAAACAAAAACAAAAACTAGTAATTTGATTTTAAAAATGGACTAAGGACTTGAATGAACATTTTTTTCCAAAGAAGACATAGAAACAGCCAACAGGTATATGGAAAACATGCTTAACATCATGAATCATCAGGGAAATGCAAATCAAAACCCAGTGAGCTAACACCTCACACCTGTTAGAATGGTTTTTATTAAAAAAAAAAACTAAAGACAACAAGTGTTGGCGAGGATGTGGAGAAATTGGAAGCCTTGCACACTGTTGGTGGGAATGAAGAATGGTGCAGCTGCTATGAAAAATAGTATGGAGGTTTCTCAAGAAATTAAAAATGGAACTACCATATGATCCAGCAATCCCACTTCTGGACATTTATCCAAAAAATTGAAACCAAGATCTTAAAAAGAGATTTTAGCACTCCCATGTTCACTGCAGTACTATTCACAAGAGCCAAGAGTTGGAAACAACGTAAATGTCCATCAACACATGGATGGATAAAGAAAATGTGGTATATACATACAACAGAATACTATTCAGCTTTTTTAAAAAAGGAAATTCTACAATATAGAACAACATGAATGAACCTTAAGGATATTATGCAAAGTGAAATAAGCCAGTAACAGAAAAACAAATACTGCACAGTTCCATTTATATGAAATATCTAAAATAGGTGAATTCATAGAATCAAAGAGTGAAATGGTGGTTGCCAGGACTGAGGAGAGGGAGAGGCGGGGAGTTACTAATCAAAGGACATAAAGTTTCAGTTAAGCAAGATGAATAAGCTCTAGAGATCTGCTGTACAACATTGTACCTACGGTCAGCAATAATGTATTGTACACTTAAAAATTTGTCAAGAGGATAGATCTCTTTATAAATATTTGTACCACAATAAAATAAAAAAAATTTTTTTGAAGACTAACATCCAATAATATGAATGCTAGGCCACCATTAAGTTCCTACAATATGCTAAATGCTTTTACCACTTTGTCTTAACTAATACACAAAAAGCATTCATGCAAGGTAGACATTATTACCATCTTTATTTTACAGATACTTAAATAGATACCAGAGAAATTAAGTAATTTCTCCCAAGTCACCAAGCTAATAAGTGGTCAGAGTCATAATTAGAACCTCCGTCTTGCTGGTTCTAAGGCCCTTCTTTCCACCATGCGATACTGCATGAGGTGTCCCCTGGAACTTTCCTGCTCTGATTCCTGGGGTACAGTGCCTGGAGCCCTGGCTCTGCTCTCGGCATCTGGGAGGAAACCACTGAGTAACGCAGGACAAAGGAAGATGGAGCAGCAGGAAGAGCCCGAGCAGTAAGCAGGCCTCAGACTCACCACTCTGGCCTTTCCAGGCTTCCAGTGGCACAAATGGGTGCCTGGGCCCAAACTTAAAGTCTGTGAATCCTGCAAATTTCAAAGAGTAGGATCTACATGATACAGAGATACTTCAGTTATTCCAAGGTCACTTAACTGGTGACCTCACAGAATCTGAGGTTTCAGAAAAGCCTCTGAAGAGCTGAAATAGTCCTAAGTCTCCTGCCCTGTCTTCACCAGAGAACTCTGCAGGTTTTGCACACAGTCCGTATCTCTTACCCCCATAGGTCTAACAAACTCTGCTGCCAAGTGTCAGCCTGTAGCAGGTAGAAGCAGCACATTAGGAAGGAAGGACCAGAGCTACTAGAAAGGAGGCTGACAGTGAGGGGGGGAGACAATAATACTGTACAAAGCAAGGGCTTTTGCCACCTGGGACCATTTATTGAAGGAACAAAGTGTCCAGCAATGCTAGGTGAATGAGGTGTTCCTGGACTTCCTTTGCCAACTGTGAAGTCCTCTTGAGAAGACTGAACTTGTCTTTCTGCTTGTGCTTCTGTACTTTGTGCTCCTGCACTTTGCTTAAGACTCAGGAGAATCAGCGCACAAGGAGCAGAAATCATTTGCCATCCTCCACACACGGAGGTCACGCTGCTGATTCAGTTAGAAGGACAATGAACTCCAGTGCTCTGACTGAAGCAAAGTTGAGTGATGGTTTCACATTTCTTAAGCTAGTCTGACTTTTGAATGCAGCGTTTAATGGAGGAGCCACATGGCCTCAGCTACAGCTCGGACTTGGGAGATGAAGGCAAGCATCGCCTTGCCTTGTCCAGGAGCAGGGCTTGCCACCAGGCCGGTAGACGAGCATACTGAGTTGAATAGTGTACCCGCTGCCCCCAAAATTCATGCCTCCCGTACACCTGTGAATGTGACCTTATTTGGAAATTTGATCTTTGCAAATGTAATTAACTAAGATGAGGTCATACTGGATTAGGGTGGGCCCTACTGCAACAACTGGTACCCTTATAAGAAGAGAAAACAGGCACGGATGCAGGGAGAATGCCACAGGAAGGTGGAGGCAGACACTGGAGCATCAAGGATTGCCAACAACCACCAGAAGCTGGGAAGAGGCCAGGAAAGATCCTCCTCTACAGCCTTCAAAGAGCGGATGACACTGCCAACACCTCAATGTCAGACTTCTACCTCCAGAAATATGAGAGAATAAATTTCTGTTAAGCCACGTGACTTGTGGCACTGTTTATGGCAGCCCTAGGCAACCAATATAGACTGCATTTTTGTAAGTGTGGAGTCCAAACAACACCAGTGAAGGACTCCTGAGAGCTAAACCAATTTGTTCTGCTCATTACAATGGCTTTTTAATTTACAGTTTGAGACACCCTCACCAAAACATGGCAAGTACATACTATAAAGGGACAATATGAGAGGCATAGCAGCACAAAAAGTAAATAAATAAATATCTCAGAAATGGAACAGAAATTCACCTACTAAGCAGGAATGAAGCCACAGGCCAGCTGAGGCCTCAATCTAGAAGCAGACAGAGACAACCAGGTGTTCTGCTCCTATGGACTAATGAGAAGGGACTGGACTTCACTGCTTAAAATCAGATCCTAGTGTGGGCCTTCCTCACTCACAAAAGGCTTTATAAACATTACAAGCACCCTGACTGGGGCTGTGGTTTACACTGAGCTGAATACCTAGGGGTGTAGGAAGAAACAAGCACAACCTGGCAGCCAGGACCTGGCTCAGGCTGCCTGCAAACCTGGCTGCATTCCCAAATATCCCAGAGCCACCAACTTAAGACCTGATTGTTGACTAGGGGCCCTAGGGTGCTAGGTGGAGGCATGAGCAACAACTACCAAACAGGAAGGGACATGGGCAGAGAAGAGAAGAAAATGAACTGCTCTGTGAGATGAGCCGAAATTTCAAAATACATGAGGAAAACTAATACATGGAAGGTCAGCTACAAAAACAATACTCAAGAAATAAATTTACTCCCAACATAATGAAATAGCACAGTCTGAAAATGGCTCAATAAAAGATATGTGTAAAATCCTCAGACACGAAGAAATAACATCCATTTAAAAAAAGCTGAAAGAAATCACGTACCAAGCCAAGCATAGATGAAACAAGAACAGGTAGATATGAAAAAGAACCACTTAGCAATTATGGCAATTTCTGCTTATATTTCTTCCTCCCTGCATTAACAGATCTCTAGGATGCTAGCCATAGCTCACCTCGTGCAGCAGCCCAGTATGTCACTTTTTTACTAACATCTATCTTTTTCTTGCCTAGACTGTCTTCTGCTCTGCAGGCTCCTTGATTTGTGGCTACAGCTGGATTAAAGAGCAAGTAACTAAGCAGCTAATCTATGAGTTGGCCAAACGTCACTGGATCCATGGGATATAAGATGCCAATTTATTCACACACAACCAGACACCCAGTGTCTTTATATTGTCCCTTAGCCCACCCTTCTTTCCCTATGCACCCCCACCTCCCTATCCCATGTACATTCCTCAAGATGCCATTCTCTACCATGTGAGCTCCCTCCCACCTCCAGCATCCATGTGCATTCCTTGCCAATTAATAGTTCTGCAATTGCATGGTGCAGTGACTCTAATTTCCCCTTCGTTTACTCATTCATACTCTTTCCAAAGAACAGTGGTTCTCAAAATGGTCCCTGGACTGACAGCATCACCTGGAAACTTATTAGAAATGCAAACTCTTGGCCCCTACCATAGACTTGCTGACTCAGAATCTCTTGGGGTGGTACTCAGCAGTTTGTATTTTAAAAAGCCCTTGGATGATTCTGATGCATGCTCACATTTGAGGACTGCTGCTCTAGACATTTGTATAATGAGTGCTACAACATGCAGGGGACTGTCCTAGGTGCTCACCAGGTGCTCTCTTGGTGTTATGGATGCTTTTCTGAAAGCTTCCATGGGGCCACAGGGGAGATTCAGGGGCTCCCAGAGGGGTGAAGAGATGATCAGTGGCAGAAACTAAGCAAAGAGAAGAGAAGAGCACCATCCCTAAGGCTCTGAGGCAAAGAATGTGAGGGAGGAGAGAGAAGGACTATTACAGACACTTGTCCAGAGCTGAGTAACAGCTGCAGTAATGATTGCAGCCTAACCAGGATCAATAAGCAGGGTCATGCCAGGGATGGACCTCCTCTCACATAATCCACCAGCCCCCGAAGCCTGGCGCTGGAGAGGCACGGGTGATACAGTTGCTGATGCCGAGTAACATTGAGTTGTGTTGGGGTTCCAAGGATGATAAATAATTTCTTTTGAAAAACACTGGTTCAGCAACTGGCTGATGCAGAGGGCATTTGCTGAGCTCCTACTCTGGGGATGCAGGAGTGAATTGGCCACAGTCCCTTCCCACTGGTCACTCAGGGTTGCCTGGGGGCAGACACAGAACCAGTGCCGGGGGTACAGTCTGGACACGCACTCCAGGAAAGAGTCATGGGGGACTTGGTGCTCTTAGATCATGTTGGAAATTGTGTAGACAATGACGCTGAAATGGAGACTGGGAGTCTAGCAGACCCATGAGCAAGCTGTTTGAATCATCCTGGAGATAGCTGATGTGGACCTGAGCTGGTCATTGAGAGCACCTGGCCAGCACCTAGAGAGCACCTGGCCAGCACCTAGCACAGTCCCCTGCATGTTGTAGCAGCAGAGAATGAAGAGTAATTTCTTCTTGTCAGGACCAGGTTCTGTGTTGGGCTCTTGGGGATAGAAGATGAACCAAACAAAGCCCCTTCCCTCAACAGCTGAGCATGTGGAGGGACCCCTAATACAGCACATAATGCAAAGGAAAGTAACCTTGTTCATCTTATATGATGTGTTTGTTTCCTGGGGCTGCTGTAACAAATCACAAGCTTCCTGACTTAAAGCAACAGGAATTTCTTACCTTACAGCTCTGGAGGGCAGAAGGCAGAAAAGGACAGGCAGGCTGCATTCCTTCCAGGAGCTCTAAAGGAGAATCCTTTGCCTTTTCTAGCTTCTAGAGGCGCCCCCACTCCTTGGCTCCTGGCCCCACATCGCTCCAACCTCTGCTTCTTTCATCACCTGCCCTTCCCTGGTTCTGACCCTCCTGCCTCCATCTTATAAGAACCCCTGTGATTATGTTTAGGGCCAATCCAAAAAGTCCAGGGTCATCATTCCATCTAAGATCCTTAAGTCAATCACATTTGCAAAGTCCTTTTTGCTATGCCAAGTAACATACTCATAGATCCTGAGGATTGGGAGAGGAACATCAGTGGGGTGTTGGGGGAGGGCATTATTCAACCAACCACATATGAGAAGGGGTCTCATATTTTCATGAATGAATGATGACGATAATGGCCAACTTCTTTTGAGTGCTTACTATGTGCCATTTATTTTCACATTTAAGTCTTGCAGGGCCTCTAAGAGGATAGGTTCTATTCCTATCCTAACCCTTTTCAGTTACCAAAAACAAGCCAGCTAAGGAGTGGCAGGCCTGGGGGGAGCTCCTATTCTCAGGGCTATACCTTCTCCCTCCATATCTGTTCCTAAATAGCCAGGCCACTTTTGCTGCAAAGTGTTATGTTAATGTTTCATATTCTGCATTTCTTTTTTTTGAGAATAGCTTTACTGTTTTTGCAGAAAAAAAGATACATGCCTTTTAAAATCTGCAAACAGTACTGAAAGTACAAAGAAAATAAAAATCACACCCAGATCTCATTTTCCAAGGATAACTATTGTTAACATTTGCTGAACATCCTCCAGACTGCCGTCTGTGCATCAAAAATATACTGTTTATTAAGCACTTTGTCTCCACTCTACATCATTAATATCTTCCCATGCCAATACTTGAAGATTCCTCAAAATGAGCTCGCTGGGTCACACGCTGTGCACATTGCACATGTCGGTACACACTGCCAAACAGCCCTCAACGATGTGTTAATTTACACTCTTACCAAAAGTGCAAGACCTTCACCAGTTTAGTCAGTCTTTTATGTCTTTGGCAGTTTGGTGGGTGAAAAGTGAGATCTTTTCTTGGCATTGCTTTGATTATTAGTGATAGCATCTCTCCCCATATTTATTAGCCATCTGTACTTATGCTCTTGGGAAATGGTCTATTCAGGGCCCTTGCCTACTTTTCTGTTGGAATGTTTGCTCTTTTCCTTATGGGTTTGTAAGAGCTCGGTGTGGAATGGGCTATAAAGCCTGTGTCATATCTGCTACGAATATTTTTATTGATTGAGATATTATAAATAAAATCTTGTTTATGGTATTTTTCCACCTAGCAGGTTTTCATTTAATGCAGTCACATTAATAAACTTTTTCACTATGATGTCAAACTTTTATGTCATGTTTGGAAAAACCTTCCCAAACGCAAGATTATTTATAACTTATGTAATGAAAAGGACTCCATGTGTTGTTGTTCTTGTTCTTTTATGATTTCATATTTAACATTTAAATCTTTGACGTAGCTGGAATTTATTTTAAGATAAGTGTCATGGAAAACTGGAAAACCTGGACCGGATCGCTGACGGAAGAACCAAGCGGCACTCGTAGGTCTTGGAGGGTGGAGGTTTATTTTACACTGGTGGGCTCAGAGGGGAGTGATCTCCAAAGGTCTGCGCCCCAAACACAAGCAAGGGGATTTTTTTTTGTTATGTGGCATTTCGGCATGCGCAGCAAGCAGGGTGAAAGAGGAGCCCGGAGGACTGAGAGCCCAGAGGATTGAGGGGAGGGGGGCTGGGAGTGCTCTGCTGACCTTGATGGCTGTGTTGAATATTTTCCTTATCATAAGAAGTGACATAGAGAGCTGGTTCTATGGTTTTCTAAATGGCCGTCACCATTTATGGAATACTGTATCTCGTCCGCACTGATTTGAAATGCCACCTTTTTCATATACTAAATTTGCATATACACTTGGGTATATTTTTGGACTTTCTGGTCCAGTCAATTGATCTGGTTTTGTTTTTTGTTTTCCTGTTCAAGAACTTTATAAAATGCTGCTCCAGGTGCTCTGGTTTTGAGGTCCTGTTTCTCAACTGCCTGTGAAAGTGATATATTAACTGATGAGCGCTGAGCATAAATTGACTTAGGCATATGCTGAGGGAATAAAGAATTGTGGCCACAGATTCCCCAAGCTGTGCCCTTGCCTTAAGGTGACCTCTTCACATGGGGCTCAGCGCTAGCTTGGGAGGCAGCAGGCAGAATGGCAAGGTGACTGAGCTTGAAGTCAAGAAAGCTGCATTTTGACCCAGCTCTGCTCCTGTAAGCTGGGTATAACCAATCACTTAGCCTCTCCGGGCCTCAGCTTCTTTGTCTTTGAAATGGGAATGTTGATATTGGGGTTGCCTCCCTCACAGGGCAGAGGCCAGGTGCGCGTGTCCTCTATCTGCATGTCAGGGTATGGCTTGTGCACTGTGAATACTGATGGCCCCCCGGGTATGTACTCCCAGGCGGCAGTACTGGAGCGCCCCGAAGCCTGGACAGTTCAGCTGGGACCTCCACCCTGTCTTTCTCCAGTGTCATGCCCTGATGCCCCAACAACCACATAAAAGGGCCGCCCCTGCCCCCACCCCTGACCCAAGCCCAGTAACCCTAACTTTCTTCACTGGCTCCATCCTTCCTCCCTCCTCCACTGGCCTCTACACTTGGCGCTCAGCCTCAACCATGCCCTGGCTAGCACAGGGTTTTGGCATCTGTGGAGTACCGCAGTGAGGACCATCAGATAGAGCTCAGGGGCTGAAAGCCAGGCCTTCTGGACCCATCACACATGGAGCATGGGTTATATTGGGGGCCCAGTCCATATTATCCCCAGGTTAAGTTTCCAGAGGTTCCTAAGGCCACCCAATAAACTGCCTCATGCCCTGCCTGAGGTGTATTCCTTATTTCCCACCCTACCCTCACCTGTTGCCGTCCTCCATCAAATAGGTATACCAGTCTGTCGGCTTTGGCTCACTGACCCCATGGGTGCCCTGTCTGTGCACAGAGCAGGAATATACTCCCTTCCATTTGGGTGAACCTGGGGGCTGGCCAGCTTTATCTGTGTCCTGTGATGACTTATGTCATCCACCCAGGGTAGAATTATTTCTTGCCTGTTGCATTCAAGTCCTCGGGCCTAGATCAAGCCTCTCCAGGGCACAGTGAGCCAGGCAGAATTTCCCCATGGGCCTTGGAAAGTGAAAGTGATCACTGTTCCTTTGACTAATGATGACTAAAATCTAAGAACCGAGAGCTAGTCCAACCCTCTCATTCCTCAAGTGGGAAAACAGGCACAAGGAGGTCATGTTATCCCCATGCAGTCCTCAGCAGAGCTGATTCCAAGTCTTCATTCCCAGTCTTGTCTCCTCTACACCCCACTACCTTCCCTGCCTTTGGGCATTGGCTGAGAGGGCCAGCTTTCCTCAGCTCACCACTCTCAAGAGAACTTTTATAAGATCTCAGATTTCACAATCATGTCAGTAGGGGATTAAATATGGCAGTGAAGGGTGGCTGAACAGTGCCATCTTTAGCTTCATGGGGGTCAGCCTACAACTGCGAGGCTCAGAGCCAACAGCTGCAGGCCGGGTAGGCCTGGATCCACATGCCAGTGGCATCAGAGACTGATTTACCCCAAGAAGCTCTGTACCGCTGGAATAGATTCCAGTAGCAGAGCATGTTTCTTTCCTTTGATAAGTGAAGGGGCTGTGTGAAGGTGGCCATACGGAGCTGCCAGGCAGGGATAAGAGCACCTCTTAAGTTGGAGCCCCTAGGGCCTTTCCAGGATATCTTGGGAACTTCCACCAGCCAACGGAAGTGCCCTTTAATCCAGCTAAGTGTAGAACTGGTGGACTGGAGTGTTCCCTGGGGCTGGAGCTGACACATGGCTCTAGTGTCAGCTTATCTGTGCTTCCAAAGCTCAAGCAGCCTGGGCACAGAGAGCAGCCAGGCAAAGACAAAGACGCCTGGAAACACTAGGCAGACTTGTGCTGCCATGATCTTGCCATCTTCCTGGAATAAAGGACTATGTGCCCATCATTCAAAGAGCCCGGAACCTGCAGTGGTGGCTCCTGAGCTGTACGCAGGCCGTGAGAGTCAGGATGCATAGTATCAGCATTTTCATCATTGTCATTGTCAACAAATGACTACCAAACAACTACCTGCCATTGAGTGCCGCCCATGTGCTGAGAATGTTGTGAGAACTCACTGCTATATTGATTCTCACAACTACCCTGTGAGTTGGGTATTGTAATTAGCTCCATTTTATAGATGAGGAAAGAAAGGCTCAGAGAGGTGAAGTTGCTCACCAAGGTCTCCCAGCTGGTAAGCAAGTGGCAATGAGGTGAGTAAGACCTGGCTCTTTTTCTCAAGATACCGCCAGTCACATCTAGAGACCAAGTGTGTGGAAATGGGATCAATGCTTCCTCCCAGGGATTGAGAAGAACTCCCATTTATTGAATATCTACTATGCTCCAGGAACCTTACATGCATTTTTCTATTTAATCCTCACAATAGCCCCATGAAGATGCTACTGTTATCTTCATTTTTAAGGGTCAGGAAAATTAGATTCCTAGAAATTAAGCAACATGACCAACAACTTCGTCACAGCTAATAAAAGCAGAGCTGGAATTTGAGCCACTAATCCAGAGGTTCTTAAACAATTTGGTCTCAGACCCTTTTGCATTTTTAAAACGTATTTAGAGTAAATACACAGAGACAGAAAGCAGATCAGGGATCACTGGAGCTGGGGAGAGGACAGAAAGGGGAGTGACTGCTTAAGGGGTGTGGAGTTTGCTTTTAGGGTAAAAAAAAATGTTCTGGAACTGGATAGAGATAATGATTGCACAACATTGTGAATGCACTAAATGATGAAGTGTCTATGAATTGCATGATTTAAAATGATTAATTTTATGTCCCATGAATTGTACCTAGACAACAACAAAATAGCAAAATACAATGAAGTCAATCAACAACAACAAAATTTGTTAAGGGCCCCAAAGAGCTTTTATGTGGGTTATATCTCATCATGTTAACCATATGAGAAATAAAATTTGAAATTAAAACAATAAACTCATTTCATGTAAATATAAATAATATTTTAACGAAAAAAAATTAAATTTTCCAAAACAAAAACTTGTATTGAAGAGAGCTGCATTATTTTACTTTTTTTTTCAAATTTCTCTAATATCTGGCTTGATAGAAGACAGCTAGATTACCACATCTACTTCTTTATTCAGTTGGGATATGCTGTTAGAGTTGAAGTGTATGAAGGAAATCCAGCCTCACACAGATACATAATTGGAAATGGGAGGAATGTTTTAATATAGACTTTTCAGATCATTTTGGTCATTTTTTGATAAGACACTAAAAATTCAACCAATGGTTGTTTCTTACAGGCTAAGTGCAATGTGGAATGTGAAACCGTATTAATGAACTTTCTATATAGTTCATTAAACCCATGGGCCTCTCTTGCACTTTGAATGGATCTTTTACCCAGCAGTGGTTTGCTAACATCCTTCTTTGGCCACTTGGAAAATATTGGTGCCCTGACTTATGCAGCACTTCCATGTGTTGACTCATTTCATTCTACAACATCAACAAATCACATTTGTCACTGTAGCCACCCACCTCTTTGGAAAAAGTCTAACTATTGGGAAGCTGTCAAGCTCACAGTGTTGGATCCTAGCTTTTCAAAATTCTAAGTTTTGCTTTAAAGCTGAAAGTGTATCATTGACAAAGATACTGTAAGTTGTTTTCCCTGAAGTGATGGGCTCACTTTGCTCATTTAGGAGAAAATGTCTGCTGAATACCCAAATCTGAATAACATTAGTTACTCATTCTTTCAAGTAAATATGATGTTCTATGAAAAAATCAACCAGTTAGGCTCACAGCTCAAAACAATCCCACCAGTGCTTTGCCTTACATTGCACACTGGTTTCCTGCAGAAGGGCTCTGAGCATATTTCCTACTTTGTCACCCAAGACTGTTAAGGTGTGGGTACTCAGGGGTCGACATTTAAGAAAGTTGATTATTACTGCTTCGCTGACAACATTCTTAAGTGAAGCCAGCTTCTTGTTTCTTAAAGAAAAACACAGGATCCACGGGTAGAGAGCCCAGGGGCAGCTAGTACAATCGGGTGCCACTGCCCTGACTCATGCTTAGTTACCTGCTGCTTTACTCACCATGGCTTTTGCACCAACAGTGCCAATGTCAACCCAGCGGAAAAGTCTGAGAACATTGTAGTGTGATTGCAAAAATCGTTTTGACGCAGCAAATCCCCTGAAGGGGTCTTCTTAGGGACCACCAGGGCCCCACAGATCTCACTCTGCGAATAGCTGCATGAGGCTATACGTGTGCCTGTGCACACCACCTCCCTCACTCAGGAGTTCTATTGACTTCCTATCACCTGCACAATCAGGCCTGACCTCTGCCCTGCTGTTGGCTCAGGACACATGATGCCAGACAAATGGACTACTTAGTGTCTCCCAAGAATGTCCTTCCATGGCCTCTCCCACACTCTCCCTCCACAGGGAGGCCCACATCACCATTTCTGGCCATGGAAACACTACTTATTCTACAAGGCCCGTGTCAACTACTGCCTCCTCCGGGAAGCCTTCCAGGGTTTTAAGCAAAAACGATCCTGTTTTCCCCTGTACTTTCTGACCCTACTCTGGGAACATCTTCTCTAGCACTTAGCAAGCTGAGTGTTCTATTATAAGGAGGTGTTTTCTTGCATGTGAGCTCCCCAAGGGCAGCACCGAGTTTTTCCTGGCCATTTCCCCGCTCTGCCGTCCTGTTCATCACTGGGTGGGGGACATTTGTTGACTTGGACTGGATTGCAGAGATTCAGCTCCCGTGCCCAGAAGGTACAACTTGAAAATGTGAGTACTTAAAGCTCACAGAGCATATTCTGATCTTTAGGAATCTCCAAGGAATGTCACCACTAGTGTAGATACTTGTCCATGCTCCTTAAAAATGCTCCCATTTCAGGGATACTGGGAAAGGGTTTATACTTCTGGAGTACTCCAACCCTAGGAGGCTCCGCTCCAAGGGCTGGAAGAATCCTCAAGAGGGAGAAAACGCCCGGCACCAGGCCATACTGAAAGCGCTGTCTCTTGTCCTCTACTTGTCAAATGACACAGTTCATGCCCCTGACCTGCACCATAGGTAGGAGCTGAGGCCCAGGCTCCCCTCCCAGTTTCTCTCAGTGGCTTGCAGTTCAAACAAGATCATGCTAATGGCTCCCAACGATCACCCAACACTCTGTCCCCAGTGCCCAGCCCAACCTGAGCTGGGGGACTGTACCTCATTTAGGGCTCATCTTGGAAGCTTGCAGAATCACAGTTAGTGCCTGCAGAGAGAGATACATTTGTTTGTTTCAAAGGCTGATTTAATTTCGATGCCTCTGGCCTCAATAGTTGTTTCCTGATTTCCAGGAATTGCTCTCAATCTAGCGGTTGCCAGCTCACAGCTCCCTGCACCAGCCCTTTGCCTGCCTGCTGGGCTCTGACTTCTCTCTCAGTGATCATGTAGGCTGGCAGGGGCGTGAAGGTGGGGGAAGGAGGGACTTGCACAGGCTGACGCATGGCTCAGAGGAGAGGATGGGGCAGTGGAGACCAAAGGACTCTGAACGGGAGCCCCGAGAACACACAGGGCAAGACATGGAGGCGGGTGAGAATGATCAACTGCTCAGTTTGAGTTGATGCCACAATGTAGAGGCCAGATAAGCAATCAGGGCCTTAGGCTACATCAACAGAGGCAAAGTACTCAGAACCAGGGAGGTGAGTGTGCTGCTCTCTTCTGCATCTTAGTGTGTAAGGCATGGACTTTGGAACCCAAGTTGCCTGATTAGCCTTTTGACAACCACTTATTATCTCTGTGACCTTGGGCAAGCAACTTAACGCCTCTGATACTCTAATGATCTGTTTCATCTTCCCAGTGAGTACAATGATGGAAACTACTTCAATGTACCATTAGGAGGATTCCGTGACGTACTTGATGTCAAGGGTGTGGCAGTGCATAGTGTGTGTGCCTCCCCTCTGCTCTGGTCAGACACCACCCCAATATTCTGGCTAGTTCTGGGCACCACACTCGGAAGGACCCTGACAAACTAGAGCATATCTGGAAGAGGCAAGGCTCTGGGGAAGAACTAGCATTTGCCTGGTAAGAGAGGGTATCCCCTGACATGGCTGGCAGGTGACATTGTGACCGAGGGAAGAAGCCTTCTCAAGAAGTCAGAGTCACGCTAATATTGGTGGCTTCAGGAGGGAGGGAGGCTGACACTTTGGTTCCTTCTGGTGGCAGCATGCCAGAAGGGACTAGATGGCCACAGAGCAGAAAAAGTGCAGGAGAGGGGGAGTGCTGAGTGGCAGCCGGGCCGAGGCCTCTGGACTGTGTGGAGTGCAACCATGCTCTGTCCCTACCCCAGGCTGCAAACTCCAAAGGCATTCTGCTCCAGCTTGGCTTTCTGTGAGGCAAACAGGCCATTCCTAGGGATCCATGAGTCCCCTGTGTTTGCTTTCAGTGCCCTGGCAGCTGGCTTTGGTGATCCTAGGACCAAAAACAGTGGGCCACTGTGGCCTCTTCTCTAGCTGAGGGGCCCAAAGCCTGTGGGCCTCCAGAGGCTACCGGGAGATGGAGGAATGTCATCACCACACCCAAAGCCCACCCCTGCCTTGCACCCAGGGACCCTGAGGGCTTACTTCCACTGCAGTATGCAAATGAATGTAAGTGAACTAGGCCTCTAACTTACCTTTGCATGCTCCCTCGCTGATACGGGCTGCATGTTTGTGGCCCCCAAAGTCCTCTGTTGAAGCCCTACCTCCCGGTGTGATGGTATTTGGAGGTAGGGCCTTTGGGAGGCAGTTAGTGTTAGTTAAGGTCGTGAGGGTAGGACCCTCATGATGGGATTAATGTCCTTCCAAGAAGAGAGACCAGAGCTTCCTCTCTCTGAGGAAAGGCCATGTAAGGACACAGCAAGAAGGTGGCTGCCGCAGGGCAGGAGGAGGGCCCTCACCAGGAACCAGGTCTGCTAGCACTTTGATCTTGGACTTCCAGCCTTCAGAGCTGTGAGAAATGAATGTCTATTGTTGAAGCCACCATGGCAGCCTGAGCAGGCTGGGACACTGGCCCGGTGGTCGCTGCAAGATGGCTGACCAGAGCCGAGAAGGAGGCATGTGGTCACATTAGCCATTCGGCAGTCCCTGGTCTGGGGCGGGCCCCTGCTGGGGAAGGCCAGCCTCCAGTCCTCTGCCAGTCCTGGGCTGCTGAGGTGGGGACTGGCCTGACAAGGCTGTGGTCTCTGGTCTCGGGTTCTTCTCCTCTCGGGGCCTCAGCTTCCTCCTCTTCAGCTGGGATGATAACCCTTCCCCAGGAGGCTTGCCACGGCCAGAGTTGGATCATGCATGCTGGGTAAGCACTCTATAAGCCAGAACACCTTGGACAGGGTAGTGCTCTTGGCCTTGAGGGATGGCTGCTGAGGAGGCAGAAGGATGAGCCCCCTCCCCGGCCTTTGGGAGCAAAGGAACTCTCTCCTGAGAGGAAATTCCAACAGTCCAGGGAGGTTTGATCTGGGCGCAGATTCCCTGATCCCAGGCCACTTCCCAGAAAGCCACCAGTGGCAGTGGCAAGATAAAAGCTAGATCAGGTGCCACACAAGCTTGTTGGCAATGGCTGGCAGTAGCCCACGCTCATACCTCTTACCTTGAACCTTGAACTCCTGACACATACTTTGCTTGGCCATGGTTCCAACCCAAGGTGCAGTGGTAGCAGAGAGATGCTATCCAGGGACACTTGCCTGTTCCCACCAGTATCCTCTTACCTGAGGCCAGCTGCCCAGTATCTGGCAGAAAGTACCCAGAAGGTGGGACCAGGCTCTGGCTTCAAGAGAGCCATACCCCCAGGCACGGTGGCCACAGGCCACTGATGTCCTGGGTGGCTGCAGGGGGGAGGATCTGGGAGGGCCAGGCCATAGGCAGCAGGTGGCAAACCAGAGCTGCCAAAGAGCCAGGGGCTCTTGGGCTGCCTTCATTGCGGCTTAGTTTTGAAAACAACAGCTCTGATCCCTGTTGGTCCAGACACAGTGGTGCCTGGGATTCCATTTGAGAGCCTGCCCAGAACAAAGACCACCCAGGCTGGTCAGGGAAGGCAAGATCACAGAAGTTTCCCTTGACCTTCAGATCGAGCTCTAACTATCTCTTCCCATATACTGTCGAAATTCTGATTACATTATTCTCAGCTCTTCAATTGCTGTTTATTCCTAAGCCTTCAGAGGCTCCTGCAGGGGTAGAGATGGCAGAAGGGTGGACACTGCGAGGTTGTTCTTTGTGCTAGAAGAAGAACGTCTGGCAGGGTACCACCTTCAGTAAGGCCCAGGTCAAAATCTTTTTGTACTAAGTCTACCAGTACTTTCCATGTTGTCTAGACACGTTCTAGAAAGTGTCTTCCCTTAACCAAGGGTGGAAGGAAAAGGAAACCAAAGCCACCTTCCTGAGCTCTCAGGTCACCTAGCCTTGGCCTTTTGGGGATGCTGGCAACTTACATGTGCCAGGCCCCAGGAGAGCTGACCGGTTACCTAGAAAAGGAACAGCGGCAAGCTTTTGGGCCACATCAGTCCCTTAGGGGTTTAGGAAGTCATCTCATAGAGATGCTGGGAATCTGGGCTCCTCGCCTTCAATCAGGCATCTTAGTGGAGTGAAGCTGCCTTAGAACAGGGACACCCTTCCCAGGCCACTCGGTCTGCAGCCAGGCCTGAGTGTGAGGACCTGGAGGACTCCAGCGGCCACTTTCCCTAGAAGACAAGGACACGTTTTTCTGTCTTATGTGTGGCTGCCCTTGTCTCAATCCTCTCAATACCTTCGTCACATAGTGAGACCCTGGGGTTCAAAGGGAGCTCTGAAAGGAGCTTTGGTCTTACTGGTTTCAGACTTTCATGAGTCACAAGCAGGAATAAGCTTCCCTCTGCAGCCCAGAGGCACACTGAGCTAGGTGGGCAGCGGGGAAATGATCCCACCCAAAAGCATGGTGAGCACAGTGTGCAGATGTCAGCGCAGGCAGGGGCTTGAGGACTTTGGGGGTCAAGGCCCAGGAGTGAGGGCTGAGTGCAAGGTAGCTCTCTGCGGTCCTGGCCATACCACTGAAGCCCGAGAAGCCCTGCTTGGACAGCTTTAAAAGTTCACCTACTGTATAAGGTTCCCTCTGGCACAAAGCAATCTGCTACTGTAAACATTTACAAACAACCACTCTTGTCTGGCTCTACTGTTGAGACACAGGGACACTGAGGCCCAGAGAGGGGAAAGACCTTGCCCAGGGTCCCCCAGCTGGTCCAGAGCTGGGGTAGAATCCAGCCCAGCTGACCACAGGCTGGTGACCTCTCTAGACCACACATATGTGGCCCGCACCAGCTGGGTGGGAAGCAGTCCTGAGTCTGTGTGGGGATGGGAAGGCCTGGGTGCAGACTGACAATCGAATGCAGGCCATGGGTTCCTCGAGTGCTCACAGTTCCCATGCACAGTGGTGGCCAGCACACTTCGCTCACTTGCCCACTGTATTAGTCAAGGCGAGAGAGAGAAAGAGACGGAGACACACACGATTTGTTTTAAGGAACTGATTCATGCTATTGTAGGGGCTTGCAAGCCCCGAGTCAGCAGGGCAAGCAGATTCTGGCGGGAGTCTGGAGTCCGAAGGCTAGAAATTCAGGCAGGGTTTCTGTGCTGTCGTCTGGGGGCAGAATTCTTTCTCTGGGGAACCTCAGCCTTTGCTGAGAAGAGCAGAATGTGCTGCTGGGTGGCGATCTGCCTGTGTGGGAAGGAGAGACGGCCTTGAGCAGGGTCTGGACAACCTAAGGCCATCTGGCAGCTGTTCCCCCCACCTCTCCATTTCTCACAGCTGCCCTTGGCCTCACACTGTGGCCTCTGCCTAGAGATCAGCCCCCCCATGAGGTGAGCTCCATGGGGGTAGTGTCTCGGTTGGAGCCTGGGGCCTGGGTGCCCAGGGCTTGGCCCAGCTCTCCCTTCCTCCCAGGCATACCCATCTTTGCATCTCCCCCCATTGCCCAGTCCATTGTGGCCACACCCCTGGAGTGTAGCTGGCAGCTTGACCTTCCGTCAAGGGGAGGGAACAGCACCTAGCAGCTGCAAGATTCTTGAGAGCAGGCCAAGGCCAGCTAGACGTAGGTTACTCAACAACAGGAGGGGCCAGATTGGAGCAAATGCCCCCCACCCTGCTTACTATCGGCTTGGCACTCCCCCACCAACCCTGGATGTCCCCTTCTTCTGGCTCTCCCTTTGTCTTTTGTCCCAAGAAATGAAGCAGGTCTCTTTTGCATTCTCTCACCTTCGGCGTGCCCCCTTGGCACCGGCTGAGTCTGGCTCCCTGAAGCTGCTTCCCTCCCTTGCACTGCTGTGGCGGCCTCGCCCCTGCACCTGGGAATGCACGTCCCCTCCAGCCCTTCCTTGACGCTCATCTTGGTGGTTCTCTTCCCCAGGGGGCATGGAGCTTAGCAGTTCCCCTGGTCTAGTGAGGACCAGCTCTCGTTTCAGGCCACTGACAGCCTAACGTAGGCACTAATCATACCCTCATTTCACAGAGGATCAGACTCGTCTTTCAGGAGTGTGGACGGCTGCCCAAGGTGGTGCAGGGGCCGGAGAAGGGCTGGCACTCCTAGAGCCCTGCCGCTCCTACCTACCTCAGCGTTGGGCTAGCTCCCTCCCTGATCACACAGCCTAAGCAGGAGCCCAGCAGAGAGGGGAGCAGGCCTGCTGGAAGTCCCAACTCAGGCCTCAAGCCCTCAGGACCATCCTGTATGGGGAGGTGATATCTTTGGGTGCTTCCTGCAGAATGGGGGCAACCCAAGGAGGAGAGACTCAAAGTTCGGGGGTGGGAAGTACCCCCACCCCCAGACCCTCCCCAGTGCTCCAGCCTCATGCCCCCAAAGCTCAGTCACCCATTACCCAAGCTCCCAGGCCTGCCATAGCTCCCCGAGAACAGCATGATCTAGACAGGGCTCCTTAGACCCTGCTGCCACCCCCACCCTAACCCCTATCACCTTACCACCCCGATATCCCAGGTCTTCCAGGATAAGGCCATAACCACCTCTCCCACCACATAATCTAGAACCTTCCTTTCCCCTCCACAGGGCCATTCCCAGCACCTCCCTCTCTTGCCCTCCCCAATGCAGGGCCATAAGCTGCCACCTCCTCCCCAGTACACGTCTCCATTTATTGCTCAAAGACCAACCTGCCTCCCCTGCCCTGGCTTTCCTGATGTGCCCATTTCCTCCCCCTGCCCAACATGCTTGGCTTGCACCACAGTATTCCAGCCCTTGCCACAGAGTGTTCATGGCATACAGGGCAAGTGTAGCAGGGAGCAGAGCCTGTCTGTGCTAGAAGACTAGAATCTCTCTAGGTCAGCGATCGACTAGGTGTGGGTCAGCATATGCCCCCACTGCTGGGTAACCTCCAGGGCTTGGCCCAGAGCAGGTGCTCAGGGAACAGAAACTGAGCTGGCCCTTCCTTCAAGGAACTTCTTGGAACTTGCCCAAGTGTGGAACCAAAATCTGGGGCAGAGGAAGGGCCTTCAAAGCAGCTTGTGCTGAGTCACCAAGCCAAGTTAAACATTACGGGCACTGAGGCTATGGACTACAATGCACATTTCCTGGGCCCTATGCTGAGCTACAAAATTAGAACCTCCAGGTGCAGAGAAAGGGGGAGAGCCAGTTGCATTTTTAAAAGGGCTCTACGCATGGTTCTGATCTATCCTATGGGCTGGTAAGATCGGACAAATAAGGGCCCCAGAGCACACAGCGAGTCATGGTAGAATGCGCCCTCTCCCCTTTGTCGTCAGGCCCAGCCAGCTGCCAAGGCTGAGGAGCTGCATGCATGAGTCGCTCGCCGACAGTAACCATCCTGCCTTGAGGGCCCACATCATAACAGACCACAGCCGACTATGGGAAACTCCAAAGATGTCAACAGGACACAATCAGGGATGCCTCCTCTGGGCTGCTACGCTAGGACTGGGGCTAGGGGAAGGCACGAAGGCCCATCTCTTGACAGGAAGCCTGCACTTCCTTCAGTCCTTCCATCCAGACTTTTCTCGGCTCCTTCGAGGCCAGAGGCAGTTTTTCCTCTGCTCTGAGTCAGCGTCTTGGCACAGAGGTGGTGAGCAGGCCGCCAGGGAACTACACAGAGCAGTGCGGACTGGGCTCAAGGGGGTCCTGCACTTCTTACAGAGCCCACCTAGCCTGAGGGCAGGCGGACAGGTGGAGGAGGACAGGCTGACCACGGGAGTGGGGGCAGGGACAGAGGCCATTGCCAGCGAGGAGACTGTGTAGCTACAGGCTGTGAGGACGTGAGGGGGAGAGAGGCAGCCACGTGGCTGGCTCCCAGAGTGGAAATGGAGGACCAGGCCATGGAGTGGGACAAGGTGGGAGGGACGGCCAGGGCCTTCAGGGCCCTGGTATGGCCCATTTAGTTTACCTTCTTTTTTGAATTTTGGTATCATTAATCTACAATTACATGTGCAATATTATGGTGATTAAACTACCCCCTTCATCAGGTCCCCCCCACCAACCCCATTACAGTCACTGTCCATCAGCATAGTGAGATGCTATAGAGTCACTACTTGTCTTCTCTGAGCTGTACAGCCCTCCCCGTGCCCCCCCAACAAAATGTCTGCTAATTCTAATGCCCCTTGTTCCCGCTTATCCCGCCCCTCCCACCCCTCCTCCCCAGTCCCTTCCCTTTGGTAACTATTAGTCCATTCTTGGGTTCTGTGAGTCTGCTGCTGTTTTGTTCCTTCAGTTTACTCTTTGTTCTTATACTCCACATATGAGTGAAATTATTTGATAATTGTCTTTTTCTGCCTGGCTTATTTCACTGAGCATAATACCCTTTAGCTCCATCCATGTTGTATCAAATGGTAGGATTTGTTTTCTTCTTATGGCTGAATAATATTCCATGGTGTATATGTACCACCTCTTCTTTACCCATTCATCTACTGATGGACACTTAGGTTGCTTCCATTTCTTGGCTCTTGTAAATAGTGCTGCCATAAACATAGGGGTGCATCTCTTTTTCAAACTGGGCTGCTGCAGTCTTAGGCTAAATTCCTAGGAGTGGGATTCCTAGGTCAAATGGTATTCCTATTTGGAGTTTTTTGAGGAACCTCCATACTGCTTTCCACAATGGTTGAACTAATTTGCATTCCCACCAGCAATGTAGGAGGGTTCCCCTCTCTCCACATCCTCGCCAACATTTGTTGTTGTTTGTGTTTTGGATGTTGGCCATCCTAACTGGTGTGAGGTGATATCTCATTGTGGTTTTAATCTGCATTTCTCTGATGATTAGCGATGTGGAGCATCTTTTCATGTGCCTGTTGGCCATCTGAATTTCTTCTTTACAGAAGTGTCTATTCATGTCTTCTGCCCATTTCTTAATTGGATTATTTGCTTTTTGTTTCTTAAGGTGCATGAGTTCTTTATATATTTTGGATGTTAACCCCTTATCAGATATGTCATTTATGAATATATTCTCCCATACTGTAGGATGTCTTTTTGTTCTACTGATGGTGTCCTTTGCTGTACAGAAGCTTTTCAGCTTGATGTAGTCCCACTTGTTCATTTTTGCTTTTGTTTCCCTTGCCCGGGGGGATATGTTCATGAAGAAGTCACTCATGTTTATGTCCAGTTTTTCCAACACCAGCTGCTGAAGAGGCTGTCATCTCCCCATTGTATATCCAAGGCTCCTTTATCAAATATTAATTGACTGTATATGTTTGGGTTAATGTTTGGATTTTCTATTCTGTTCCACTGGTCTGTGGGTCTGTTTTTGTACCAATACCAAATTGTCTTGATTACTGTGGCTTTGTAGTAGAGCTTGAAGTCAGGGAGCATAATTCCCCCTGTTTGATTCCTCCTTCTCAGGATTGCTTTGGCTATTCGGGGTCTTTTGTGGTTCCATATGAAGTTTAGAATTATTTGTTCCAGTTCATTGAAGAAAGCTGTTGGTAGTTTGATAGGGATTGCCTTGAATCTGTAGATTGCTTTAGGTAGTACAGCCATTTGACAATATTTATTCTTCCTAGCCAAGAGAATAGGATGCATTTCCATTTGTTAGTGTCCTCTTTAATTTCTCCTAGGAGTGTCTTGTAGTTTTCAGAGTATAGGTCTTTCACTTCCTTCGTTAGGTTTATTCCTAGGTATTTTATTCTTTTTGATGCAATTGTGAATAGAATTGTTTTTCTGATTTCTCTTTCTGTTAGTTCATCGTTAGTGTATAGGAAAGCAACAGATTTCTGTGTGTTAATTTTGTATCCTGCAACTTCGCTGAATTCAGATATTAGTTCTAGTAGTTTGGACTTGGTCAGTCTTGGAAGGTTGTATTTTTCTAGAAAGTTGTCCATTTCTTCTAGGTTATCCAGTTTGTTAGCATATAGATTGTCATAGTATTCTCTAATAATTCTTTGTGTTTCTGTGGTGTCCGTCATGATTTTTCCTTTCTCCTTTCTGATTCTGTTTATGTGTGTAGATTCTCTTTTTCTCTTAATAAGTCTCAGTAGGGATTTATCTATTTTGATTTTTCTTCTCAAAGAATCAGCTCTTGGTTTCATTGATTTTTTTCTATTGTTTTATTCTTCTCAATTTTATTTATTTCTTCCCTGATCTTTATTATGCCCCTCCTTCTGCTGACTTTGGGCCTCATTTGTTCTTGTTTCCCAGTTTCAAAAATTGTGACTTTAGACTATTCATTTGGGATTGTTCTTCCTTCTTTAAATAGGCCTGGATTGCTTTATACTTTCCTCTTAGAACTGCCTTTGCTGCGTCCCACAGAAGTTGGGGCATTGTGCTGTTGTTGTCATTTGTCTCCATATATTGCTTGATCTCTGTTTTAATTTGGTCATTGATCCATTGATTATTTAGGAGCATGTTGCTAAGCCTCCATGTGTTTGTTAGCCTTTTTGTTTTCTTTGCCCAATTTATTTCTAGTTTTATACGTTTGTGATCTGAGAAGTTGGTTGGTAGAATTTCAATATTTTTAAATTTACTGAGGCTCTTTGTGTGGCCTAGTATATGATCTATTCTTGAAAATATTCCATGTGCACTTGAGAAGAATGTGTATCCTGCTGCTTTTGAGTGCAGAGTTCTGTAGATGTCTATTAGGTCCATCTGTTGTAGTGTGTTGTTCAGTGCATCTGTGTCCTTACTTATTTTCTGCCTGGTTGATCTGTCCTTTGGAGTGAGTGGTGTGTTGAAGTCTCCTATAATGAATGCATTGCATTCTATTTCCTCCATTAATTCTGTTAGTATTTGTTTCGCATATGTCGGTGCTCCTGTGTTGGGCGCATATATATTTATAATGGTTATATCCTCTTGTTGGACTGACCCCTTTATCATTATGTAATGTCCTTCTTTATCTGTTGTTACTTTCTGTGTTTTGAAGTCTATTTTGTCTGATACAAGTACTGCAGCACCTGCTTTTTTCTCCCTATTGTTTGCATGAAATATCTTTTTCCATCCCTTCACTTTTAGTCTGTGTGTGTCTTTGGGTTTGAGGTGAGTGTCTTGTAAGCAGCATATAGATGGGTCTTACTTTTTTATCCATTCTATTATTCTGTGTCTTTTGATTGGTGCATTCAGTCCATTTATATTCAGAGTGATCATTGAAAGATATGTACTTATTGCCATTGCAGACTTTGGATTCGTGGTTACCAAAGGTTCAGGGCTAGCTTCTTTACTATCTAACCATCTAACTGTAACTCACTTATTATGCTACTATAAACACAGTCTGATGATTCTGTATTTCTCTCCCTTCTTATTTTTCCTCCTCCACTCTTTATATGTTAGGTGTTTTATTCTGTACTCTTTTGTGTTTCCTTTGACTGCTTTTGCGGATAGCTGATTTTATTTTTTGCCTTTAGTTAGTATTTGGTTGGCCTGCTTTCTTTGCTGTGATTTTATTTTCTCTGGTGACATCTGTTTAGCCTTAGGAGTGCTTCCATCTAGAGCAGTCCCTTTAAAATACCCTGTAGAGGTGGTTTGTGGGAGGTAAATTCCCTCAGCTTTTGCTTGTCTGGAAACTGTTTAATCCCTCCTTCAAATTTAAATGATAATTATGCTGGATACAGTATTCTTGATTAAAGGCTCTTCTGTTTCATTGCATTAAATATATCATACCATTCTGTTGTGGCCTGTAAGGTTTCTGTTGAGAAGTCTGATGATAGCCTGATGGGTTTTCCTTTGTAGGTGAACTTTTTTCTCTCTCTGGCTGCCTTTAATACCCTGTCCTTGTCTTTGATCTTTGCCATTTTAATTCTTATATGTCTTGGTGTTGTCTTCCTTGGGTCCCTTATGTTGGGAGATCTGTGGGCTTCCATGGTCTGAGAGACTATTTCCTTCCCCAGCTTGCGGAAGTTTTCAGCAATTATTTCTTCAAAGACACTTTCTATCCCTTTTTCTCTCTCTTGTTCCTCTGGTACCCCTATAATATGAATATTGTTCAATTTGGATTGGTCACACAGTTCTCTTAATATTCTTTCATTCCTATAGATCCTTTTATCTCTCTGTGCCTCAGCTTCTCTGTATTCCTGTTCTCTGATTTCTATTCCATTAACAGTCTCTTGCACCTTGTCCAGTCTGCTGTTGAGTCCTTCTGTTGATTGTTTCATTTCTGTTATCTCCCTACAGACTTCATGCCTTAGCTCTTGCATATTTCTCTGCAAGTCCATCAGCATGGTTATGACTTTTAGTTTGAATTCTTTTTCAGGAATATTGGTTCTATCTACCTTGCCAGCCCCTCTGTTTGAGTGATTTTGACTTGGCCAGATTCTTCTTCCTTTTCATGGTGATAGAAGTGATCATGTGTGTCAGCTGGGAGAACAAAGTCCCTTCCTGCTTGCTGGTTGCCTTGCCCTTCTCCACTGCCTGTGCTGGTTAGCCACACACAGGAAGCAGTCTCTGGGTTAATCCCCTGAGGTGCCGTGCGCGGGGTAGCACTGGGGATAGCCTAGGGCACTGTGGGGGGTCACAGATGTGCCGGGTGTGTTCTCCTGCGAAAACAGCACCCCTTCATGCCTTCCAGACCTTGTGCCGGCTTCCACTGCCTGTGCCGGGCAGCTGCACACTGGCGGCACCTTCTGGGTCTGGCCTGGTGGTTGCTGGGGGCAGGGCTGCTCCCCAGCTGCTCTGCAGCAGTGGCAGGTCAGTCAGTTTGTTTGCAGTGCTGGCAGGGGGGAATGAACAGCAAGCTGCTTATCGCTGTGAGGGGCTTCGGAGCTGCGGTGCCACCCAGGAGGTTAGGGCACCTGAAGTTCCTTAAGATTCCCAGCCTGCTGGGCTGAGTGTGCCAGGAAGATTTTGTCCACCTGTTAAACCCTTGTCCCTTTAAGAATTTTAAAGTGCCAGCTTTTCTTTTGTCTCAGGGGAGCCAGCTCTGGAGACCCACCCACAGTCTTGGTTTCGGTTTTTACTTTTCTATTTCTGTAATATCTAGTACACCATAAGATGTGTGTCTGTGCTCCTGGTGCAGATCACCGGGGCTGGTTATTTGGCGGGCCTGTGCTTCCACTCCCTCCCCACTCTGACTCCTTTCCTCCCGCCGGTGAGGGAAGCACTCGGGTCCTGCCGGATCTCGGCTTTGTATCTTACCCTTTTCATGAGATGCTGAGTTCTTGCAGATGTAGATGTAGCCTGGCTGCTGTACTGTATCTTCTGGTCTCTCTTTTAGGAATAGTTGTATTTGCTGTATTTTCAAAAATATATACGGTGGTTTTGGGAGGAGATTTTTGCCGCCCTGCTCATGCCACCATCTTGTGTGTCTCTGCCCACTTATTTTAACTTAAGAATGATGGGAAGGACAAACAGACATATGGAAAGATGTTCAACATCACTAGTCATTGGAGAAATGCAAATCAAAACTGCAATGAGAGACTACCTCACACCCACTACAATTAAAAAAAACAACAGAAAATAGCATGTGTTGGTGAAGATGTGGAGAAATTGGAACCCTCAGATGTTGCTGGTGGGAATGTAAAATGGTGCGTCCTTTGTGGAAGAGTCTAGTGGTTCTTCAAAAGTTAAATATGGAGCTACCACATGACCTGGCAATTCATCTGGCTACATACACCAGAGAACTGAAAACAGGTATTCCAACAACCAGTGTTCACAGCAGCACTACTCACCACAGCCAAAAAGTGGAAACAACCAACATGTGTGCCAGCTGATGGCTGGGTGAATGAGATGCAGTATGTTCGTATAATGGAATACCATTCAGCCAGAAGAGAGAATGAAGTATAGACACCTGCTGCATCATGAGAGGCTGTGAAAAGGTCATGCAATGTGGAAGAAGCCAGTCACAAAGGACTGTGTATTATGTGACTCCATTTAGGTGAAATGACCAGAAGAGGTAAATCCATAGACAGCACAACCCCAGGGGCTGTGGGGGTGGGGGGGGCACAGAATGGGAAGTGACTGGCTGATAATATGGGGTTTCATTTTGGAGTCATGAAATTGTTCCGGAATTAGGGGTGATGGTTGCATTATTTCATTAATATGATTAATGGCACTGAATTGTACACTTACACATGGTAAATGGCAAATCTAATCACACACACCACACACATATATTAACCACGGTTTTTAAAAGTGAGAGAAGAGTGGGAAGGTCCGGCCAGGGTCCAAAGTGGCCGGTGAGGGCTAGAGCGGAGGGGGGCAGAAGCCCTGCTGGCCCTGAGTGCCTGGGGGACGGGGTCTCCACTGTCCAGGCCTTCTAGTGCTTTGTGCTCTCCGAGCCGGCTTCGTCATCTGTAAGATGGGCCTGAGCGTGGCTGTGTCCTGCTGCTGGGCTTCCCTGAGACAGGACATGGGAAGCCCCGGCACACAGTGGGTGTGCAGCTGATGCCAGCTCCCTTCCCTGTCAGGATGAAACGCTGGGACAGGGCAGCTCCAAGGGGTGAAGCGTTCCCCTCAGGGTGGCACAGCTAAGAAGTTAGGACTCAGAATCAAACGGCCTGGCTCCTGCTCTCGCAAAATGTGGCTGGTAACAACAGTCTGGCCTGCCTTCTAGTCCTTCTGCACCACCAGACCCAGCCGACTGAGCCACTAGTCCCCAGGGCCTGTCTACACTGGAGCCGGGGAGGGCTTTCCTCTCAGAGCGCCAGGCCCTGCCCCGCTCTCGCCCTGTGCAAAGGTGGGAAGGACTCTTGATTCCTGCAGCTTCCTGGAGGCTCCCAGGTGGACCATCCTCATTCAGTTCAGCAGCAGGAAACAGAAAAGATGTTCTTATTTAATGGCGCCTTTTGTTGGCCTGCAAAGCTACTGAGAGGAAACTCAGAGGCAAGAACGGGCTCCTTTCCTGAAAAGTACTAAGAAGCATGTGAGCTTTTGCATTGCATTTTGTGAAGGTGGTTCTAGAAGAGCAAATCATGAGAACACAGAGAAACCCCGATGGTCTCTACTTCAGTCTTCCCGACACTGGTCCCTTCTGCTTTATGTTATTCACTCCCTCTGACTCCCTCGTTCCCACCAGCCTGGAGCCTCAACCTTTTGGCCTCTAAAATGGGTTTCACATGAAGATGAAGGAGTAGCACGTGCTCAATAAGGTTGGCTACAATTACAGAGAATTTTACATCGTGGAAAAACAGTGCTGACTTTTCACGTGGACATTGTTCTTTGCACAGAACTGATCATCTCAACTGTAAGACTGAGTCTTCTTCCCCAGGACCCATGGATGTATTTTCAATGACAAAGGTGAAAAGCGGCCTGTCCAGCCTATTCTTTGTGCTGACTCAGGTATTCAGGGGGAAGGTTGCTTCTCTAGCTGCTAGCTGGGATGCGCTCCAAGCCCAGCCTGGGGCTGGCTCAGTCTCAGAGCCAGAGAGCCCCAGGCCCCTCAGGGCCAACTTCTCCATTAGGCACAGTAGGCACTAGGGCTATGATGCTTTTAGGAGCTCATGAAAATATTTTCTTTTTAAATCAGAAGGAATAAAAAGAACTTTTAGGTGGAAGAAAGTATTTTAATATATACCATTAATATGAATTAATGTATTCATCTTTATACCAACACAATCATAATATAGCATTGTTATTTATGTTTTTATTGAGGAAGGGGCCCACAAAGGTGAAAGTGCCCAGGGTCCACAGAGCCATAATGTAGCCCTGGGCCCCCAACAGTAACAGAGTCTTGTGGACATATGCTCTGCCCTTTCCCTATACGCTTTCCCATTTGTCTTCTCATTTCTGATTCCGATCGCTGCCTCAAAGTCCCAAAGGTAGCCAGGTTGGTGAATTTTCCCCCACTTCCACACAAAGAGGCTGAGGTTTGGAAATAAATGACAGCACCCAGTCCTGAATTTTCTGTTGCCCCTCAATGACATTTCAGGGCCCTTTCCTGACAGGGAGACATTAGGCAGAGGAGCCCAACTCCTGAGGAGAAAGCCCTCTCAGCCTGCTCCAAGACTCACCTGACATCTTCCCCAGCTGCCTCAGAGCCACCAGGAAGAAAGCTGCACGGTCAGAACAGTGCAGGTATTTACTGTTGGCACTAATTTCGGTCTGAACCAGGGTTGCCAAAACCTCCATAAAGCTGAGAAGCTGTGGTCAAGGAGTTATAATCAGTGCCCTAGAAGTGCCCACAGAGTAATTGCCTGACTCAGTTAGGGTTCTCCTGAGAAGCAGAGCCAAGATAGGATTGGATAGACAGAGGGATGGATCAGTGGGTCGGGGGGGGTGGACTGGTGGATGAATGAGGAGATAGATGATAGTTGCATAGCTACATAGATGATAGACTTTAAGGAACTGGACTACAGAACTGTGGGACTGCCGAGTCCCAAATGTAGAGGGCAGGCCAGCAGGCTGGAAATTCAGGCAGGTTTGATGATGCAGCTGGGGTGGGGGAGGGGGACAGACTTTCTTCCTTGGGAAACCTGTGTTTGCTCCAAAAGCCTCAACTGATTGGGTGCGTCTCACCCAGATTATGGAGAAGGATCTTCTTTACTTCAAGCTGGAGCTGTTAACTGCAAATACAAAGTGCCTTCTCAGCAACGTTCGGATCAATGTTTGATTGAGTAACTGGAGACCCTAGTCTGGCTAAGGTGACATATAAAACTGACCATCACATCGCACATGCCACCTTGGCTGAGGTCAGGCCTTCCTGGCTTATTTGACCACTTGAATCCTCTGTAATTGCCCTCCTGCCTCACCAGTCAGAAAGACCCAAGTCAGGTTCTCAGGTAGGAAGGACCTTGAACCGCAGGGCCCAGTATCTGGCCTTTCAGCTGGGTCAGTGGCACTCTGTCCCCAGGGTTCCTCAGACCGGCTCATGGCTTCTTGCTACCAGCACCTGCCCTGTCACAGCAGTTGTAAGCAAAGGTCAAAAGTGAGGGTTGTCACAGCCCTCCCTGCGGAGTCCTAGTGGCCTGGCGCCGCACCCCCGTGCCTCTACAGGATGGCCTGCTCTACTGGTGCTCTGAGGCTCTCTGGGGCTGCAGTTCCAAGTCCATGGCTCTGATAGGCTGCTTTGTCCTTTGAAGCCCAGGTGGAGGTAGTCATGCCCCCCCAGGCCAGTACATCCTGAGCCTGTGGTAGGAGCGGCAGCCCTGATCCCCAAATCACCACCGGGGCCCATCTTCCCTTGTCTTGAAGAATAGTGCCTGTACGCAGCCGCAGAGCATTATGGCCCAGCCCGGCAGGGTCAAAGAAGTCCAAGACGCTTCCTTCATTTGTCCCCATTTTCTCTGTTTCCTTTAGTCCCAGCTGGCAGTGTTCTGCTGGTATAATCCCATCCTTATTCCTAGCCTTTGCTGAGATCGTTGATTAAGTCTGTAGTTTATATCTATTCTAATCTCTGTATCAAATAGTCACTTGGCCACACCTTTAGTGTTCACATGTTTGGCAATATGGATAGGCTGAGAATTTTCCAAATGTTTAAGTTCTGCTTCCTTTTTTTTCCTCTGCTTCCTTTCTGCTTAACGATTCCATCTTTAAGTCATTTCTCTCTCCTCACATTCCACCAGATGCAGTCAGCAGGAACCAAGCCATACACCTTCAACACTTGGCTTAGAAATTGCTCCAGCTAAATACCCAATTTCGTCACTTGCAAATTCTACCTCCCACAGAGCACTAGAACGTCAACACAATTCAGCCAACTTCTTTGCCCCTTTATAACAAGGATCACCTGTCCTCCAATTTCCAGTAACATGTTCCTCATTTCCATCTGAGACCTCATCCAAATGGCCTTTACTGTCTAGATTGCTACCAACATGCTGTTCAGGATGGTTAGGTGTTCTCTGAGAAGACGGACCCTTTCTCTACAGCACTCCTCTATCCTTTCTGAGGTCCCAGCAGAATCACCTTTAAGGCCTATTCAAGGCAGCACAGGCTTCTGCTAGCATGCGCCCCCAGACTCTTCCAGTCTCTACCAGTTACCGGTTCCTGGGCCGCTTCCACATGTGTAGGGATTTGTTACAGTGGCCCCCCAATCTTGTCATTGTCTTAGTCAGCTCGGGCTGCTAGAGCAACATAGCCCCAGGGGCTTAGACAGCGAATGTTTACTTCTCACTGGCGGGAGGCTGGAGGTCCTGGAGCGAGGCCCCAGCAGGTTCCGTGTCTGGTAGAGCCCACTTCCAGGTTCATAGACAGCCGTCTTCTCACTGTGTCCTCACGTGGCAGAGGGGCAAGGGAGCTCTCCGGGGTCTCCTTTATAAGGGCACAAACCCCATTTGTGAGGGTACGGCCATCGTGACCCAATCCCCTCCCAAAGGTCCCACCTCCTAACACCATCATCTTGGGGGTTAGGATGTCGGCATATGAATTTGTGGCGGGGGCGGGGGGTGCAAACATTCATTCAATATATAGCGTCTTATGTGGTAATGGTACGTATTGGTTCGTGAAAGTTGTTTTATTTTTTGTATGTGTACTTGTATTGGGCCTTGATACAAAATGTATTTATTATAAACATGTTTGAAAGTCACCAGGGTATCCAAACAAGCCATTGTGCAGATGGGGACATTAGGTCTTAAATTCAGGATGGGAGATGTTTAAGGTCTTCTAATGAGGAAGAACAGAGAAGGGTTAGAATTTGACAAGTGGTCTCCTGACCTGAGCCCACGTGCTCCATGCTAGCTGCTGGGCAGTGGCAACTGCCACCCAGGGCTCCAGGATGTGACACTGCCAGGGACACTCAAGCCCCCAAACCATCCAAAGCACATCTTGGAGAAGCAAACAGAAGAAGCTGTTTTCATCGCAGGTGGGGCTTTTTAAAGTGCATGTGAGTATACTGCACAGTACTGGTGTTCATTTTACAATATACACGTGGATCAAAACATCAAGATGTGCCCCTTAAATTCACTCTGTTTATTTCTGGAGCCCACTGTGTACTCCTTTGGCTCCTAATCTCTCTTTTGGGGTATCTCTGCACCAGTTAGGGTCCGTTAGAGAAGCAGAGCAGTTCAGGTGATATAGAATGAGAAAGTTGTCATAGGCATGGGACCCGCTGCCTTGTGGAGACTGCACATCAGGTGTTGAGCCTGAAGCCGCCCAGACCAACAGGGGGAGAGGGGGCGTGGGCAAGGACAAGAATAAACAGACAGCTCCATCTGTCTCTGCCGGCCTCCCACCTCGCCCCCACGGTGACCTGCAAGGCACACTGGCGCCCCTCACCCAGAGTTGCACGCACACCCAGCTGAAGGAGACGATCCAGCAGGCGCTGGGGCAGCTGCAGGTCCGGGGCTGCCCCACGTCAACAACAGGGGCCCGCAGATCAGGGACATGGGACGCGAGCTGCCACAGCCCTGGCTTCTGCTTCACTCCTGTCTCCCACAAATCATCCGACTCTCATGTGGAATCTGCATGGGGAAGGAAATTCCAGCACTGAAGCTCCAGGTTCCCTCAACTGGCATTAAACAAAGCTGCCATTTTTAGCTCTGAATAAATATAGTGCATAAGTGAAACAGCAGCAGGGGCTGGAAATTTATAAACCCGCAACATCCCAAGACTGGCTAAGTATTCTTCTCTACAGGGTGTGATGGTGGGGGAATGGGCAGAGTGACTTTGCACCCCACCAGTTCCTCCTCAAGGCTTCACATCACCCTATAATCTGCAGGTTCACAGCCTCACCTGCCTGCAGATACAGAGTCCCAAGAACATTAACAAGTCAGACACCTGGTTCTTGCCCCGTGTTCACTTAGTCATCTGCCTCACGTCCTGTTAGGAACTGAGTCTTTGCATCCCCCCAAATCATATGCTGAAGCCTTGAATCCCAATGTGATGGCACTTGGAGGCAGGGCCTTTGGGAGGGGATTAGGTTTAGATGAAATCATGAGAGTTGAGCCCCCATGATGGGATTAGTGCCCCGATAGGAAGAGGAAGAGACCAGCGCTCACTCACTTTCGCTTTTCACCACTTGACCACACAGCAAAATGGTGGCTATCTGTCACCCAGGAAGGGTGTCTTACCAGGAGCCGAATCTGCTAACACCTTGCTCTTGGACTTCTCAGCTGTAGGATCGTGACAAACATTTATTGTTTAAGCCACCCAATCCAGGAAACTTTGTTATAGCAGCCCAAATTGACTAATACACCCAAATGTTTCCACAAATCCCCACAGGAGCTCTTGTTAGTGTCCTTTCATTGCCATGTGCATCCATTCCCGTTTGGTGACCTCTGCTGCCCAGGGAGCCCCTCAGAGAATTCCTGCTGCTTCCTGGCCACCGGCCATGCCGAGGGTCTGGCCCTGATACTGTCCAAACCTCTTCATGACATAGTGGAGTGGGGCTCTCATGGGGAGTGGGAAGCAACCTTGATTCTATATCTGGGGTGTCTTTTGTTCCCTGGGCTCGGAGAAGCAAGATGCATGGGGCTCTGAGGCCACAGGCCTCTCAACAGAGCTATGAGATGATGTGAGATGATGTGAGACAACAAGTGTGAGATGATGACTCATTGGAGTTTTGATTTCTGTTTCCCTGATGATTAGTGATGTGGAGCACTTTTTCAAGTATTTGTTGACCAGTTGGAGTCTTCTTTGGAAAAATGTCTATTCAGCTTTGAACATACTGCTTTGAACAAAGTGGTTGCTCCTGGGATTCACAGTCCCAGCCACATAATTGCTCCACGCTTCCGTCACTGGCAACCCCACCAGGCCAGAGCCTTTGGAATGCCTCCATGCTCTGCCCCTATATGTCTCAGGAGCTCTGTGGACTGTTTGCAAGTCCTCAAGCTGAGCCCTTGAGTGGCTGACGTGGAGTCTGTGAGTTACCCTGCCCATTCATCCCCCTTTCCTGATCTAAGCCCCCAGCAGGTGAAATGTCCCTTCACCCCTCACTCAAAAGGAAGGAGGTCCAGTGTCCTCTCAGTTGGGATTGAAGTTCAGTCAAGGCTCTGATGAGGGGCAAAATAATGCAAACTATGTTGAATGGTGTCCATGATTTGGCCAGATTTGAGTATTCCATATTTTGTGACATGGAAGACAGACATTGTCATGGTGAGATGCGTATCTTGCAGCTTGGTGTGGACTCTGAGAGCAGGGCCTCAGAGAGACCAGCACGAGGCGGCAGAGTGGTTCACAAAGTACCAACCCTCCTTGGAACAGTGTTTGCCAGGACTTCCGGGAAACTTTCCACAACAAATGTTTCTGAGTCAATGCAGCCCATCCCTTGTGTACTCTGCATCCCATTCCACAGTGCCATTGGCCATTGCTGTCCTCCCTTTTAAACCTGACCTCAGTTCAGATGAGAGAAAGGTCTGTTCTGGAGCAGAACATCTGTGGGTGTGCTGGCCGGCAGCCCTCGCTCACACCAAATGCGCTCATCTGAGTTCAAGTCCCCACTTTTTACCTTCGGTCATGTGTGTGTGGCCATGTGGGATGCTGGGTGAGTAAGTCAGCCTTCCAGGTTGCAGTTGGACAGATCTGTGGAATGAGGAATTTGTCTTCTGAGAATGTGAGCATCCAGAAGACCTTGCGGGGACTCGCAGGAGTGTTGGGGACCACAGGAGGCTGCCCCTTGGTCAGCTGGCTCCTGCTATATGGAGCACCTGTGGGAGGGTGGGGGGTCGCTTCCATGTCTCTTCTCTTGTGACTAATGCTGCAGTGAACATGGGAGTACAGATAGCTCTTCAAGATCCTCATTTCAATTCCTTTGGATACATGTCCAGAAGTGGGATTGCAGGATCAAATGGTAGGTTTATTTTTAATTTCTTGAGGACTCTCCACACTGCTTTCCAACAGTACACAAAGGTTCCTTTTCTCCACACCCTTGCCAACATTTGTTATCTCTTGTCTTTTTTATAATAGACATTTTAACAAGTGTGAGATGATGACTCATTGGAGTTTTGATTTCTGTTTCCCTGATGATTAGTGATGTGGAGCACTTTTTCAAGTATTTGTTGGCCAGTTGGAGTCTTCTTTGGAAAAATGTCTATTCAGGGCTTTTGCCCATTTTTAAATTGGGTTATTTGGTTTTTTGTTTTGAATTGTGTGAATTCCTTGTATATTTTGGATATTAACCCCTTAATGGATACGTGGCTTGCAAATATTTTCTTTCATTTTGTTGATGGTTTCTTTTGCTGTGCAGAAACCTTTTAGTTTGATGTGGTCCCACTTGTTTATTTTTGATTTTCTTGCTGGTGCTTTTGGTATTATATCCAAAACATCATTGCAATGTCAAGGAGCTTACCCCTTATGATGTGTTCTAGACATTCTACGGTTTCAGTGCTTATGTTCAAGCTTTTAATCCATTTTGAGTTGATTTTTGTGTATGGTGTAAGATAGGGGTCAGTCTCATTCTTTTTCATTTGGATATCCCCTTTTCCCAGTACCATTTATTTAAAAGACAATCCTTTCCCTTAATGGGAACACTTTTAACTTCTCAAAATGGACCTTAAGGAGCCTTCACATAGATGGCTTTAATCAAACCTTTTTTATTATGGAATACAGCACACACACAAAGAAAAGTGCTTAAGACATAAACCTACAGCTTAACAGACTATCAACACTTGAGTAACCACCACTCAGAATAAGACACATAACATTACCAGCTCTGCAACAGCCCCTCATGTGCCCTTCCAATCCCAGTCATGAACCCGATCCACCTCGCTCACCCCTGGTAATCACTTCCTTGCTATCCTTTATATCTTGCCACCTAATGGTACATTCTGGAAACACTATGGATTACTTTTGCTTGTTTTGAAATTTATGGAAATGGAATAACACCGTACATATACCTATTTTTTAAATTCATAGCTTAAAACTTTTGAGAAAATTATAGATTCACAGGAGTTGCAATAATAGCACAGGGAGGTCCCAGGCAGTCTTCACCTAGTTTACCCCAGTCATACCATCTTGCATAACTACTGGAGAACAATACCACAACCAGCACACTGACACTGGTACCGTCCACTCATCTTATTCAGATTTCACCATTCATCGGTGCGTATAGGTGTGTATAATGCTATGCCCCATACATATTCCTTTTTATGCAGCCTCTTCCCTTTAATATTGTGCTTTTATAATTCCTCCATATTCATTTTCATAATACACTTTTCCCATGAGTGCACCACACTACCCATTCTACTGCAATGAACAGGTGGGTGGTTCCAGGGTTTGGATACTTGTGAACATTGGTGAGCATGTCTCCGGATATGTGTGTGTATTCATTTCCCTGGTGTGTATAACCAGGGCTGGAATTGCTGGGCCACTGGGGGTGGCTATGTTCAACTGTATTAAAGATAATACAAACTTTTCCAAAGTGCCTGTCCTATTGTATTGTACCCTCCCCTCAGCAGTGCATGGGAGTTCCAGGGGCTCCACACACTCACCAATACTTGTTGGTTTTAGCCTTTCTGGTGGGTGATGGTGGGTTTCCTTGTGGTTTTCACTTGCATTTCTCTCATTACTAGGAAATTATGTACGATTCCACACATTTATTTGAATTTCCTGGTTTGCAAAGTACCTGACAAGTCTTCTGCCAATTTTTCTATTATGTTATCTTTTTCTTAATAACTTGTAGAACTTTAAAAAATATATCCTGGATATATATAAGTACTTTCCCAGTTTTATGTGTTCCAGATACCTTTTCCCAAAAGGTATCTTTTGAAAAATATGAGTTCTTCATTTTAATGTAGTCCACCTTGTCCATATTTTCCTTATGCTTGGTGGTTTTCCTGCCATGTTTAAGCAATATTTCCATGCCCTAGGGTCATGAAGATATTCTCCTTTAGGATCTTCTGAAAACTTTATAGTTTTACCTTTCACATTTAAGTCCTTAATCCACCTGGACTTGATTTTTGTGTGTGATGTAAAGTAGGAGTCCTATTTCATTTTTTTTCCTTATGTATAGCCAATTGTCGCTGCAAAATTGATGGAGAAGACTAGTCCCTCCCCACTCCTGTCCAATGTCTCCTCTGTCATAAATCAGACCTTATAAAGGCATGGGTCTGTGTCTGGGCTTACTTTTCTAGTCCATCCATCTGTGTGTCCAGTCATTTTCCAAAAGCACAGCAGCTGTCTCTCAGCAGCTATTGACCCAGGCTTTGTGCTCATCAGGGATTTGAAGGCTAAAAGTTAGGTCTAGCCAGATTAGTAAGGATCTTGAAAATTAATTGGAAAAGCCTGGACTTGACTGGGGAGCATAGGAGTTCCCCAGCATGTTAGGGGCAGAAGAGAGATTCTGAATGAACATCTTAGGAAGATAAATCCGGGAGTCAAGCTGAGTCTCAGCATGGAGGTGTGGGACTGCAAACAGAACGTGGGGGTTAGTGGGGTGGTTTGTGGGGAGATCATGGGGGCCTGAGGAGGTGGCAGTAGAAACAGAAAGGAAAGGATGCATCTCAGGGACAATTAGGAGAGAACGTTGAAATGATGGCACTTTGTTATGAGTCAGTGGAAGAGGGAGGGAGTTGGAGACTGATGAATGATGCCAAGCTTTCCAGGCCCGAACGGAGTTGGGGGACTGTGCTTTCTGCTACTCAATCCTCAAAGTCCTCTTTGTGTTCCAGACACTCAATCAGAATAGTCCTGAATGAACACCGATGCTCTCAGCCGGGCTGTCGAGCAGTGGCAGGTCACCTGTGGCTTTGGACCTTGGGGCGTTGAAAGGGGGCCATAGAGCCAGATTTGGGGCCTTGTTTATTGGATCTGCTTTGTAGTCTGAACCCAGTTTGATCATAAGGACATCCTAAAGCTCAGAATTTAATAAGTAAGCCACTGCCTTTCCGATGACAAGAGGTCACCCAGATTAAAACAACAGCAGCAGCAAAAATAGTGACCAAAACTACAAGAAAAACTAACTTAAAAAAAAACAACAGCTAGCCGTAGGCTGATCATGGAACACTATGAAACATATGTAAGAGGTACGTTGAATACTTGTAAGTACTTGTAAACATTCTTTTCTGTTGGCCCAGTACCGTAAGTGCATGTGGCAACCTTCCTGTCGGTCTCCTATCCCCGCGGACATGAGCCAAAGCATTCAGGTGTAATATTATTACTGAAAAGCCAAAAGCATATTTGCAGAGACTGAATATGTACAAAGAGCAGATAAATCAAGTCTCTTGAGAAAATAAAGTCCCACAGCAGATTATGTGGTGAAAAGACTAAAATCGTGTTTGCAACTCAATTCTACCACCAATTGGAATTCTAAAAAGAGGCCACTCATGTTTTAGGTCATAAAATCACTCCCTTAATCCCTTAAACATCAATTAAAACTAAGATTTAACGCAAAATTCTCTTGGTTAAAAGTGATATGCATACCTTTGACAAATAATTAAAAGGGATATGGCAATATAATAACCAGCTAATACTTAACAGAGAATGGCTCATGGGAGGAGGTGTTATTTACTTTTCTTTTCCTATATGAAAATACAAAAGCCTCTCATTCTCCATGCTATGGATCTATTTGCAGAGGAGATCAAAGGTGCTGAGAGAGCATGTCAGGGGCGTGAGGGAGTGAGTCAGTGAGGCTAGGCCTCTGGAGACGTCCGCCCTGGAAAGACAGCCAGGGTCCACGGCCAGAGGAGGCTCCAGTGTGTGCAGCCATGAGGCCCATGCCTGCAGTTTCGGCAGCAACCTTTCGTTTGTTCTGTGGTCCGAGAGCCAGTGCTGGCTGTGCTCCTGAGTCCCAGAAAGCCCGGGCTCAAGCTACCCAACCTTCTAATAGAGAAGCCTTGGTGCAGAAAAGCTAAAATGCACACATGGCCATTCATTCATGCTCACACTCACGCTCATATGCTCACACACACATGCTCACAACACTCACAGGCTCAAGCACTCACACACACACTCACTTATCCCTTCACTCGCTCATTTACTCACTCGTTTCACAAGCGTTTCTTGAGGGTTTGCTGAATGCCTGGTGCACAGGTGCTGCAGAGCAGAGCTCCTGCTCTCAAGGAGCTCACCCCCGTGAGAACGGAGCCCAAGCACGCACTTGCAACTAATACAATAGCATATGTCAACTCTGCTTCAATTAACTATTTTTTTTTAAAAGAAGTACAAATGAAGTAACCATACCACAAGGCAGAGGAAAATAAGGGCAACAGGGAGGTGAGAAGATCCAGAAAGTACAGAAGATGTTAATCCTGCCTCTAGACTTCTACATCATCTACTTCTCTCCTTGTTGCTCCCCTTCTCCAGTATTGAATGTCAGCTCCATGAAGACAGAGGTTCACTGCTGTGTCCCCTGTGCCTAGAACAGTGCCTGGCACATGGTGGGTGCCTGTGAGCATATCTGTTGAATAAACGAGTGACTCGTGCGAGGAGGACGGAGAAACTTAATGGAGCCCTCTTTGGAAATGCTTCACAGTGGAGAGAATCATGGAGATGGGCCTTGCCCAAGGAGAAAGCATCTTGGTAGACAGCCACAACTGAATAGCATCTCAGTCTGAGGGAACGGCAGGGAGAGAAGCTGCATGGTGCGTTCAGGTGGGAGTGATGTAGGTTCTCCTGCAAGTGTTGGGGTCTCTTGAGAAATAAATATGACATCTGCTTATTGAAAAAGCTGACTGGCTGGCAGATCCAAGACTTACACCCTGAGAGACTGCAGAAGAGCTCCGAGTCCCTTTACCAACTACATATTGAGCACCTAATGTGCGAGAAAAACTAACACAGATGAAAGAACTAGTAATAGGAAGGGCCCCGGCAGGGAGGGAGGCAGAGAGGGAGGCAGGGGGTTGGCCTCAAGCTGGGCCTCCCAGCCTGGCTGTCAGTCCCGTGATGGGGATAGGCCAGCTGATCCCAAGGGCCCCTGCAGCCCTGACATTCTGGGACTCTAATTATAGAAGCGAAAGCTTCATTCCAGATAGCTGGGGAAATCCTTGGGTTCCATTTCACTTCCCGGGGCTGGGAGTTCAGCTGGCATTGAGGCCGTTAAAGAGGAATGGAATGGAAGTCCAGAAAGCCCACATCAGTCTAATTATCTCTCAAAAGACTTGTTTGCTTCTACATGTCAGCGGCTCTTTAAGGAAGGCAGAACAGCAGCCTTTTCACGGGCAAGAGTCTAGGGGTTGGTTCCTGACCTTTTCTTGTTGCATTATGAAGAGGATGGGTCCCTTAGGAACCGAGGATATCAAGGACCAGAGTCCCTCCAAACTTTGCTTCCGAAGAAACAAACAAGAAAGGTAGAGCTGTAGTCCAGTGGACTCAAACAAAGTTCCGTTCTCATGGAAGTCAATTCCACAGGCCGCTCAGAGGGAAGCCCCACTCAGAAAGGATCAGCTCCAGTGCCCTTCTGGGTCTGCACAAGTGGGGCCCATAGGAGGCCAGTGGCATTTGGTGTCATTCCTGACACAGAAGTTCTGCCTGAGCGGAGAAACTGGCTTAGGGAAAAGGACTATGCCCAAACAACTGGTCACTGGGAAGTCAACAGAACGAGTCATGAAAAACAAAATAAATACGTATCTCAAACAAGCTCTAATTGGTTATTTCCATAGTCTGACTGGCTTCCATTGTCTGAAAAGTGTGAGCGTAGTGTGGTCCAAGCTGGACACCAACCCCAGGGAGGCCCAGCAAAGCCACTTGATGTATTTAAGGTTGAAAGTCAAAGGCTTCCCATGAGTTCCGAGGGATAGGATGTGAGCATGTGGAGAAGGGAGGGAGGTGGCCAAGACCCAACAGTGTCCAGTCTTGACACCCACTGCTAGGGACGCCTTCGCTAGATGGGAGCAGAGGTGGGGTCCGAGGTGAAAGGTGAAAGATCCATCTGTGGCACTCAATCAGACTGAGGATCCCCTGGGTTCTCCTAGAAGAGGGGCCAGGGAAAGAGCTGGGGAGAAAGTCTGGGCTCTAGACAGAGACTGGAGAACTCCCTTCAGGTGTCTATCTCCTCAGTGGCCTCCGTGTGAGGCAGGGGGAGGAGGAAGGTGGTGGCTTCAGGTTTGACCACAGTCATTTGGAAGAGGTTAAGGAATATCCAGATGGGCATGTCCAGAAAGTTGTTGAATATAGAACTCTGGTGCTGATGGGAGAGGGAGAGCTGATGAGCCCAAGGTGGGCACCCATGGGTGTGACAGCCCCCCTACCCACCCTCAACCTCCTCCTCTGTCACCATGGCCACCAGGTCCACATGGTACTTCTCCTTCAACCAAAGCCCTCTGGATGCCCAGAGCCCCGTGCCTGGGGCTTCAGGCCCCTCTGCTGCCCTGAGGGGTCCTCTGGGGGTCCCAGCTGCTGCCCCTCATGGAGCCCAGAGCCCCTGCCAGGCCAGCCTCTTCCCGCACTGGTGCTTCATCCCCAGCCTTGTCCTGTGGAGGTCTCCCTCTCCGAGGCCTGTCCTCTGCCCCATAGCTCCCACTCCCGTGGGCCCTCCAAGGACAAGGACCACCAGGTGAGAGCTCAGTGGCCTGGGAGGAGGGGCCTGGACCCAGGCTGCATCTCCAGGGAGGGTGCCCCCAGTGTCAGACACCAAGATGGGCAGTCTCTGTGCTGAGAGATTGCAGGGCTCTGCTCCCAGAGCAACTGGTCTTTGCCATGAGCTCTGTGTGCACTTTCACCAGGCTGGGACCTGCCTGTGGGTCAGCGACCCATGTGGCCTGCTCTTCTTTGCAGAGAGGCCCAGCCCAGGGATGCCTGGGATGCCACCGGCCTACACATGGCAGGGCCCTCCCACCCGCGGGCAGTGGCCCACTAGTCAAGGGCTGTTGGAGACAGACAGGCATCCAGGGAGGAGGCAGAAGGGACCCAGGGCTGAGATCCTGTCCCTGCATCCCTCTGACAGCCTGGAGAGGAAGGGGGAGGGCGAGCGGGCATCCCCAGCCTTCCCAGGCACCTGACTAGGGGCCAGGGTGGCTGCTGCTGAGACGTATCCTGTGCTCTCTCAGAACCGTGTGCTCAGCGGATGCCACCTTCAGCAGGTGACCAGGCTCACCCAGCATTGGACCAGTTACTCCTGGTGATCCTGGACAGGGCTGCCGGGTCCCCCAGAGCCCACAGGCACCTGAGGAGGCCCTGCTGAGAGCCCTGGCCGAGGACACAGAGACCCCAGGCTGGCCCCAACTTTCATGTGACCTTGGGCAAAGCCCTGCCTCTGGTGGGCCTGGTCTCCCCACCCGTTAGCAGTTTGGGCCAGGGGGCCTGGGTGACCTGAAGGACCCTATTCCTCCCACAGGCTCCTAGAGAACCACTGGCTCAGGGTTCTGGGTGCGTGAGGGTCCCCTGGGCCCCCTGGGTCAGCTCTGACTGCCTGCTGCACAGGGACAAGAGGCTGCTCCCACCTGGGGGCCCTCTGTCCCCACCCCTCCAGTCCCATCACAGCTCCAGGGGCAGGGTACTCCCTCCCACCGTGGGATGATAAAGAGTACTGCCCCCAGATTGTGTCCCTTCCGTGCCCCTGTCTCAGGTCAGCTCCCGTCTGGGCACAGCTCAGATAAATGGGAGAGCCCAAGACCCCTGTGGGCCATGCCATGCGGGCTCCCACAGCTGTGAGTTGGCCTCTGGACAGTGTCCTTTGCTTGACTGGCAGCTCCTTGTTTTCTGCCTTTTGTTCTTTTTATTTTAGCCCACTTCGCCAGCCTCTCTCCGTGGCAGAACGAGAGCGTGCCCAAGGAAACTAGTGGGCACATTAGTGAGGCTGGCGGCCAGACGGGCCCGCTGAGGGGCTGGGAGGCCAGCGGAGAAGTTGTTTGCTTAGCTTCATCTATTTCTTAGCATGCTTAGAAACTGCTATTTATATTTTAACCCTCCAGGGACAGCTGTGAATCTCTGAATTAAAAGAGTTGCTATATTTCCAACCTTGAAAGTAAGAAAGTACTCAGTAGTCACAGACCTTACCCAGACCGCCAGGGGTGGGAGGCTGGGGGGTGTGGCCTGAGATGCCCTGTCCCCACCTCCTCACCAGGCTGTGTGTGTTCCCAGACATTAATTGGGACTGTTGGTGGTGAAGATCAATATAAGCAAGGGACAGAAAAAGCCTGTGTCAAATGTGGCGGGCAATCACGAAAAGGTTTCACACTTGGGAAAACAGGTGACTTCTCCCCCACCACTACCTCAGAAGCTGCAGAAGGTGCTGGAGGCCCCACGAGGAGTGGAATGCCAAGCTTCGGTCAGAGCCAGGGCCAGGGTTCTATCCGCCTGTGCAGGAAGGTGGCACCTGCGGGCCTAGAGCCCCTTCTCCCCTTCACCAGCCCCGGGAGCATCTGTGGAGAGCGCTGCTTCCCACCTCAGAGCAGGTGCAGAGCACCCTGCTCCAGCGTCCTCTGTGCTGCTGCCAGGCCAAGGCTAGCTTGGTCTCCGGGACTCAGAGGTCGCTGTGGGGCTGGTGCTGGAAGGGGGGCTCTTGGAGGGAGGGCCATTCCAGCTGGAATCTGCCCTGACCCGCCACAGCTCCCCACAGGGGCTGAGCTGTAAGCAGGAGTCTAGCATCCCATTGTCAAGTGTCTGAACCTAGCTTTTTGAAGCAAACTGAGAAACTTCCTAAGCCTAAGACATTTCCACAGCGAGCTACTTGCATGTGTGACGCCCTTGTATTTAGTCTGCCGTAATGTCTGGGGACGCCTATCAGGAAGCATTTTGAACAATCGGCCATGGCCCGGTTGTGGTTTGACAGCGCTGGCCGCCGTCTCCACAGCTTCCTACCTCTGAGACAGTTTAAGTAGACATAAGGGAGTTCTTCCTGGAGCAAGACTAGCGGGCACATAAGAATTTAACAGCAACCCAAAGCTGGGGCCCCTCCCAGATCTCTTTGCCTTGCCAATGGGACCCGGCAATGTGCATTTCAGTTCCTGGCGGGGGGGTGTGTGGAGTCTGACAACTCTGATGGTCTTGTTTGCCACGCATTCAGGGCATCAGGGGCTCCAACTTCCCCGTATGGTCAGCGCAGCTCCCCATGGCCTCCCCAATCCTGGGCTGTCTGTCTGCTGCCTGGGCCCATCCTGCTCTGGCACCCAGTACGGCTCAGGTTTAGCTCAACTGACATCTCAAGTCCATAGTTTATGACGGAATCTACATACATCATAATCTTAAAGCAAACATGTGCCTTTGATAGCTCTAATTTATGCATAGAATCAGTTTACTCTTCACGTCTTAATTATTATTTTTTTGAATAGCTTTGTGGCAGAAAATCAAAGCCTGCTGAGTTTTATATTAGGCTCGGCAACTTATTTTCTTGTGTGTTTTTTAAATGTAAAACGTCTAATTAATCCATGTAATTTGAATACTTTACGTTTAAACCTTTCATGCTCATAAAACAAACTGAATGAAAATGTAGCTAATTATATAGAAGCTTTTTTCCCTTTTTTTGTTTTTTGTTTTTTGTTTCATCAGATATATCAGCAAATACATGGTGAGAACGGGAAGACTGTGAAACAAGAAAATGAATGAAATTCCAATCCGAGGTATGTTACAGGAGCTTTGCTGCCCCTGGGAAAATGTTAATATTCCAAGAAAGAAGTCGAGTTAACACAGCCCTCTGCAGGGGCCCCTTTCTTTGGCCTTATTTTCATGAAGTGCTTGCTTGAGAGAGGCTCCTTGGGTCCCACCACAGCTGGGTGAGGGCCCAGCATGCAGGCAGTGCCAGTCAGGGACCCAGGCACAGCCGAACCAGCACCCCAGCCTCCCCACACAGAGCCTTCTGTCCACCGCCTTGTGAGCCACCACTCTACTTAGCATCCCGGCCTCCACAGTCTGGTGAGCCAGCACACAGCTTGCCTGTGGTCCCTCAGCTGGCCCCTGGAGAAGCCAGGAGGCCATCTGAGAGCTACCAGACTCCAGATCCTTGGCCTGTGGCTTCTGCGGCCTGGGGAAAATCCCTTGGGACCTCATCCTTGAACCTAAAACCCATTGAGACACCTCCACTGTCAGAGAGGGGTCTGGAGGCAGAGGGGGACTGTACACGCTACCGCGCCCCCACAGCCAGCTGCCGGTTCAGGCATATCTCTTGACTCTGCAAACATATCTCAATTTGGCAATTTCTGCCATCGTCCCCTCCTCCCTGAGCCCCAGCCTGGCCAGTCCCCTGCCTTGCCTTGGCTGCCAGCCCAAGGCCCTAGAAACAAAGAGGCTATTTAGGTGCAAATATTGCTAATGAATAAAGAAAGGGGATTCACTTGCCAGATTATCTAAAGCAAATTGTCTAAGCCTTTCTCCTGGGCCAGCACGTGGACCCCAGGGCTCAAAAGGCTATCCTCAAAGTCCCTCTTAGAACCTGTACCTGCTGGGAGGAATTGACAGCAAAGTGCAGATTGTTACTGTGGGCCGAGTGCAAAGACACCTCCAAACGGGATATGGGGAAACCTCCCAGCAACAGGCTTATCTGAGTAGACTCTCCGCACCAGGCCTGGCCTTGCCACCAGGGGACTGAGGGTGAGGAAGTAGGCAGATGGGACTGGAGGCTCCTTGGACATTTCCTGGAGACGGGCCCCTCCCTGGCCTCTGCTGGTAGCTGTGTACCAGGGGCTGCTTGCAAATCCCTGTCACTGCCAATGCCACCACTTGCCCCATTTGGCTGAGAGAAAGGCCGTAGAGGAAAGGGAGGGTCATAGGGCTGGGCTCGTTCCCTCATCTGCCTCTCCTACTGCTCCAAGAGCAAAACAGTACTTTTATTATCTGTCAGTTAAGGAACACAAAAAGACAAACAGCCCTGGAAGTATGAAAGACATATCTATCCATCTATCTATCTGTAAACAACATTTGGCATATGCATGGATCCGTGAGCTCGCAGACATAGTTTCCCATTCAGTGACTTGGCCAGCATTTGCTGAGTGCCCAGTACAGGCCAGACCTGCCTTAGACACTGGGGCTACATGGATGAGGAAGACATGGGCCCTGCCTTCTGGGAGCGCACTGTCTACTAGGAGAGGCAGACTGGGACCTCGTGGAGTCTTCAAGAAAGCCAGTATCACAGAGCTGAAATCAAGATGTCAGCAGGTTCATGCTCCCTCTGAAGGCTCTAGGGGAGGCTGTTTCCTGCCTCTACCAGCCTCTGGCTCCAGGTGTTTCTTTGCTCATGGCCACCTCCATCAAGTCTCTGCCTCCATCTTTACATGGTCTTCACCACAGCGTTTCTCCTCTTCTTGGCACGCTTGCCTTTGGATTTAGGGCCACCTGGATAATCCAGCATGATCGCATCTTATAATCCTTACCTTGATTACATCTTCAAAGACCCTTTTTCCAAACAAGTCATAAATAACAGGATCCAGGTGGACATGGCTTTTGGGGGACACCCTTGAACCCACCACAGAATGAACATAAAAGGTATTGGAAGAACACGTGGTCTTCGAGACCATTCCCACCACTTCTCAGACTGTGTTGCTCCTGCTGAGGTGTCCAACCAGGCCCTCCAACCACAGGGCTGGTGTGTGCTAGGTAGGCCATACATCACCTGAACTCTAGTGTGTTATAGATTCCCAAATCTGCATTTCCTCAGAGTTGGGTATTTCTCTCTCCCAACCACAAAGCTTCCCCAGAAAAAAAAAATGTAAAAAAGAAAGAAAGAAAAGAAATACATTGTTTGCAAATGACATGATATTGTATATAAAAAACCCTAAAGAATCCACTCCAAAACTATTAGATCTAATATCTGAATTCAGCAAAGTTGCAGGATACAAAATTAATACACAGAAATCTGTTGCATTCCTATACACTAAGGATGAACTAGAACAAAGAGAAATCAGGAAAACAATTCCATTCACAATTGCATCAAAAAGAATAAAATACCTAGGAATAAACCTAGCCAAGGAAGTGAAAGACCTATACCCTGAAAACTACAAGACACTCATGAGAGAAATTAAAGAAGATACCAATAAATGGAAACACATCCCGTGCTCATGGATAGGAAGAATTAATATTGTCAAAATGGACATCCTGCCTAAAGGAAACGACAGATTCAATGCAATTCCTATCAAAATACCAACAGCATTCTTCAATGAACTAGAGCAAATAGTTCTAAAATTCATATGGAACCACAAAAGACCCCAAATAGCCAAAGAAATCCTGAGAAGGAAGAATAAAGTGGGGGGAATTATGCTCCCTGACTTCAAGCTCTACTACAAAGCCAAAGTACTCAAGACAATTTGGTACTGGCACAAGAACAGACCCATAGACCATTGGAACAGACTAGAGAGCTCAGATATAAACCCAAGCATATATGGTCAATTAATATATAATAAAGGAGCCATGGACATACAATGGGGAAGTGACAGCCTCTTCAACAGCTGGTGTTGGCAAAACTAGACAGATACACGTAAGAGAATGAAACTGGATTATTGTTTAACCCCATACACAAAAGTAAACTCGAAGTGGATCAAAGACCTGAATGTAAGTCATGAAACCACAAAACTCTTAGAAGGAAACATAGGCAAAAATCTCTTGAATATAAACATGAGCAACTTTTTCCTGAAAACATCTCCTTGGGCAAGGGAAACAAAAGCAAAACTGAACCAATGGGACTACATCAAGCTTCTTCAGTAAAACAAAAAGGCATCCTACAGTATGGGAGAATATATTTGTAAATGACATATCCGACAAGGGGTTAACATCCAAAATATCTAAATAACTCACACACCTCAACACCCATAAGGCAAATAACCCGATTAAAAAATGGGCAGAGGATATGAATAGACACTTCTCCAAAGAAGAAATTCAGATGGCCAACAGGCACATGAAAAGATGCTCCACATTGCTAATTATCAGGGAAATGCAAATTAAAACCACAGTGAGATATCACCTCACACCAGTTAGGATGGCCACCATCCAAAAGACTAGGAACAACAAATGCTGGAGAGGATGCAGAGAAGGGAGAACCCTCCTACACTGCTGGTGGGAATGTAAATTAGTTCAACCAACCATTGTGGAAAGCAGTATGGAGGTTCCTCAAAAAACTAAAAATAGAAATACCATTTGACCCAGGAATTCCACTCCTAGGAATTTACCCAAAGAAAGCAAGATCTCAGATTCAAAAACACATATGCACCCCTATGTTTATCGCAGCACTATTTACAATAGGCAAGATATGGAAGCAACCTAAGTGTCCGTCAGTAGATGAATGGATAAAGAAGAGGTGGTACATATACACCATGGAATATTATTCAGCCATAAGAAGAAAACAAATCCTACCATTTGCAACAACATGGATGGAGATAGAGGGTATTATGCTCAGTGAAATAAGCCAGGTGGAGAAAGACAAGTATCAAATGATTTCACTCATATGTGGAGTATAAGAACAAAGCAAAAACTGAAGGGACAAAACAGCAGCAGACTCACAGAACCCAAGAACGGACTAACAGTTACCAAAGGGAAAGGAACTGGGGAGGATGGGTGGGAAGGGAGGGAGAAGGGGAATAAGGGGCATTATGATTAGCACACATAATGTGGGGTGGGGGACACGGCGAAGGCAGTATAGCACAGAGAAGACAAGTAGTGACTATAGCATCTTACTATGCTGATGGACAGTGACTGTAATGGGGTATGTAGTGGGGACTTGATAATGGGGGGAATCTAGTAACCACAGTGTTGCTCATGTATTTGTAGATTAATGATACCAAAATAAAAAAAATAGCTGTGGGTGTATTTGGCTGTTGCAAGGAAGATAATCAGATGTTGCAAATGGATAGAACACACGTGACCACTGCAGAGCCACTCTGAACAGAACACAAAGCCAGTCGTTCCTCGAGCACCCAAATACCGCCTCGAGCACCCAAATACCGCCTCGAGCACCCAAATACCATGTGTCCTCAGTTTTAAGATGGTGTGATTGATAAGATGCAGATAATTCAATAATTTTTCAGGAAGAAGTAAAGAAACAAAACTTCCCATGGATCATGCTGAGCATCCCCATGCCTACATGTGAGAAAGTGCACAGCTCTGAAAACTCTCTTTGTAGCCCAGCTCCCAAATGCCAGCCGCCTGGCCTGAGGTGCGGCCAGCCACTCTGCTACGTGCCCCATCATGCATCAGTCACAGGTCACATCCCCCACCCCACTCCGTATAAGTCCCAGCTTCCATCCCAAGGTAACCCAAGAGCAAGTTATGTCATGCAGCTTGAATTCCTAGGGGTGCTTTTCCTGTCCTGTGGGAATCACAGCAGGGGGAAGGCTTGTGCACAAAGCGGGGACAAGGGAAAGGAGTAGCCGTATCCCTCCCTGGGAGGGGTTCAAGGCCTGGATGGCAGTGGCAGCTGGGGCATGGTGGGGAAGCCGGCACAGGAAGGGAAATACTTAGGAAGTGAATGACAAAATTGGTTGTTGAGAGGCTTGGGGGAAAAAAGAGAAAGGGGAAGTCAGGGGTGTGCCCAGGTTTCTGGCCAATTACTGAGACATGTACCCCAGGAGGGAAAAAATGGGGTCTGGTAGGGCAGCCCCAAGGCTGGATTCCCCCAGAGCACTGAGTGGGCCAGAGGCCCCCACTTTCTGGTGAGGCCAACTCAGTCACACCTAGGAAGGGCCCTGGGAGGCTCCACAGTGCTGGGTTAGTCTGGCTATGTCCCATCCCTGAAGGGCCAGCTCCAGGGCCACCTCTCCCAGGCCAGAGATGCATCCTCTCTCTCCTGAACCCTCAGAGGCCGCATACTTTTTATGCCTCTCTAAAAACTGCTAGCATGATGTTCACAGTCCGCAGTGCGTGGTCGGTCCCGCTGCCAGTGGGGCCCTCATCGGCAGTCTGGTGGGCGCCCCCCCACCACACTTGTCCACTCAGGGCCAAGGGCCGCCTGCAGTCCCACTGCTGGGGCTGCCACCCCGGTTCCCCCTCTCTGGAGGCAGGGGGCTGAGGGAAGGGCCTGCTTTCGGAGGGTGTGGCAGCCAGGGAGTGGGACCGGCTCCGAAGGCATCCGGGAGAGAACCCGCCTGGCCCTGGGTGGTGCCCAGTACATGGCAGCTTTGCTGGTGGCTGTGTTCTTGTCTCCCTTTTCCCGTCTCCCTCTCCTCGGCACTGAGGCTATGGCAGGGTAGGGGGCGGGGTGTGGTGGGTGTTTCCTGTGGCTGCCATAATAAATTACCGCAGAATTGGTAGCTTAAAACAATATTAGGTTATTCGTGTACGCAGAAATGTATGCATGTATGTATGCCTTCTCTCACACTTCTGGAGGGCAGCGTCTGATATCAGGGTGCCCCAGGGCCCCTCTCCCTCTGGAGCCACATAGGGCCCACCTGCTTAGTCACAATACCTTATCTCGAGGTCCTTAACTTCATTGCCTCTGCAAAAACCCTTTTAGGTTCCAGAGAGACATATCTTTTGGGGGCCACCATTCAGCCCACTGCAGTATGAATATTAGTATATCCCATCAACCCCAAGATCACAGGCCACATGACCTGCATTTTCTCTGGGCTGGGCCCTCAAAGGACACACGGAGCCAGGGGCCCACAGCCACGACAGGAGGCAAGAGCCCAGCTTGGATCAGCTCTCCAGAACTCAAGGGGAAAGCGGCCCTGGAGGTCAGGTGACCACACCCAGTCAGTGGCCTGGAAAGGGGGGACCTCCTGAGGAGGGCAGGCCCTTTCCTGAGGTCTCCCTCCTGTTCACTTTCAGCAGGTGTTGAGAGGGCATCTCCTGTGTGCCTGGCCAGTGATTGCTGCTGGGACACAGGGTGAAGTACAGCCCCCGGCCATGGCCTCTCCTAGCAGCCACATGGCTTCACGCCTGCTCCAGCCCTTGGGGCTACCCGGCCTTCCATAAAGGGGTGCAAAGGGGCTCTTGCATTGCCCTAAGACAAAGAAGCTAGCACCAGGACCTGTTGCACAGAGGGTCCCCACCCTGGCCCTGGGACCAAAGTCCTGGAGTTGTGCAGACTGCCATATCTGTCACTGCAGGCCACTTCATCGAGGGAAAATGGCAGCAGTGAGCCTGATGGGCTGTGAAGCACACGCGCAGAGGGGCAGTGGAGGCGTTTGGCCACCAGAGAAGGACCCGGCAGGGGTCCACTCCTCCCACCTGTGCTGCCAGAGGCCAGGACTGATCTGTTTGCTGTGTCAGAGGGACTAACTGATGCCCTCCCGCTGGGAGAAGCAAGGACTGGGGAGAAAGCCAGGCTTGGGGCCCTTGTGGTGGGGGAGCCCATGCACAGCTCACCCCCCTCAAACATTTCTGAGAACGCGGCGATGGAACAGAACAAGAGAAAGGCCATGTCTTTCACCAAAGTGGGTAGGCACAACCCAGTGACCAATTCCGGTGATTAGCTCCAAGAAGAGGGCCCTTTATTCCAGGCGTGTATTTGCCTTTTAATTTCCTCTTTCGGGCTCCTGAGGGGGCCCAGTAACGGTGCAATTGGTATTCCTCACCAGTCTCGGAGGATGCGGGCGCTCTCTCAGAGATGGCGCCAGGTGGCACGGAGAGTGCCACCTGCACTCCCAGCGCCCCGATTAACTGCTCTGCGCAAACCTCCACAGGGCTGGGGAGGGCAGGAGGCGGCCAGGAGGGGTCTGGGCCGGGCGGGGCCCAGGTGGGTCTTCTCCTGGTCCCGAGGCAGCAGCAGTGAGGTCCAAATTGACCTTGGCACTTTTCCCTGTTTCATGCAAAACAAAATAAAAACGTACTCTTGGTGACAAAGGGATGTGGCCCCCTTAAGCAAATGAAGGCACAGAAGTTACAAAGCAGGCCAATTAGGGGGTGGTGATTTGCATTACAAGAAGACCCTTTGCTTCATAAAACGAGTTCTCACGGGGCTGCAATAGATGGCACCCCAGGAGGGTTAAAGATTTAATTTGCAAAACAGTGATTGGCCCCCAACTCTCCTGCAGCATACAGCACAGGCAGTGGTGGAAAACCTGCGCCTCCGTACTGACTTTTGACCAGCTGCCAGCCCCAAGTTGTGTTGTACCTCAGAAGACACCAGCAGTCCTTTCCGTAGCTCACGCACACACCCCTTCTTGGTGATTTCTCAAAACCAGAAGACGCGGCCCTCCCCTGGCTGCCACCTGGCTCTGGAGGCAACACAGTAGCCAAGCCTCCAGGCCTGGGAAGGGAGGGATGCTTTGGAGGTGGCGTCCGGAGACCTAGGCCCGGTCCCGCTGGGCCACCAGCAAGTTGCAGAGCCCGTTCCCTCTTCGGGGCCTTCATGTCCTCATTTATAGAACAAGGGAGGGTTGATACAGTGTCTCCGAAGGCACTTTCAGCCTCTGCACTCTAGGAGCTCCTTTCTGGGCAGGTGGCCGGCCCTGGGGATATTCCTGACCTATGATGTAGGGTGGGAACATTGCCCTGGGGAATGCCCAGACTAATGGCAAGAGGGAAAATGAAATGTGTTTGTGAAAGTACTTTAGAAATTGCACCACTTCCAGATGCTGGAGCTGTGGAGGGTAACCTGAATTACCTTAAAGAGTCACTTGCTGAAGTGCTCAGATGGCCTGATATTCCAAGTGCCAAGGTGTTCCAGGGGTTAGTTAGCTTGGCAGGCTCCATGACAGCTCCATGCCAATCAGGGCTCAGTGGAAATTAGCTCTCCTCCCTGCTTTGTGAAATGGAGAGGAAAGTACATCCTCAAAAGGCAAAGTTTGAAATTCCCAGAACTTAAGCAGGCTAAAGTTTAGAATATAGTAGGAGCTTAAGGAAATGGCTTGGAAGAGCCCATTAGATACAGAGTTTGGAAATTAAAACTAATCTTTCAAGCTTTCCCAGGCGCCAGGCCTGGCAAGGCAAGGTGCTGGGCCTCCTGGGGGGGGGGGGCCTGAGCTGAGAAGAAGCTTGTAGACACCTTAAGGATTCAAAGGGGTTTTCTAAAGTTCTGAACTCCAAGCCTCAACTGGCAAGTTGTTTGCAGCTCTACGACGTTTAAGGAACTTAAAATGAACGAAGGGGAAACAAGGAAGAGAGGAAGAGTGAGAACAGAGAGCAGAGGGGGGCTCAGGGGCGGGGAGGTGGGGGGAGAGAAGTGGGGAGAAGGAATGGCGCATATACTGGTGATTTTGATTTCCCCATCACAAAGCACATGGTGGCTGTCAACGATCACGCTTCCCTTGCCATCTACTGTGGCCACAGGAAGGGTCCTCTGAGAGGAGGAATGCAGAACTCACTCCTTCCCACCCAGCCTCATCTACCTGCTGCTGCTTGGGCCCAAGGAGGGAAGGGACCCGAAAGTGCCAAGGGTCTCCTCTCCGCCAGGGGGATGGCCGATTTCCACCCCAACCAGAGGGTGAGTGCGGCCCAGACTCCCCTCCTGATAGGACTTACTTCAGTGACTTGGGAGCCTGCGGTCAGAGTTCACCTCAGGTCAGCAGGGGCATTCACTGAAAGGGGCAGTGACAGAATCCAGAGGTCATTGGGCCAGTCTCAGTCAGCAGGCCTGTCATCCAGTCAGCAGTGCACTGACCATCCAAGCTCCTCAGGCCAAGGACAGCCTCTGTGCTCCTAGTCCCTTCCTTGAAGCTGTCGGCAATGTTACATGACGAGCCTTAAGGCAGGGACTCTGAGCTGGTGGCTCCCAGCAGCTTCCTGTTCCTGAATGTCATCCTCTCCTCCTAGAGTCCTCCCGTCTTCCACCCCACCCCATACAGGCCCTGGGGACGCTTCTGCCTCTGTCCCTTTGATGAGACCCCTGGCTTCTGTCCCCACTTTGCCAATAGCCAACTGTATGAGTTTCCTGCGGCTGCTGTAACGAATCACCACCCATCTAGGGGCTGAAAGCAAAGTGAAATTACTGTCTTACAGCTCTGCAGGGTGGAAGCCCCGAGTCAGTTTTGCGCTGCTGAAGTCAAGGTGTCAGTGGCGCTGGTTGCCTCTAGAGGCTCTGAAAGGAGACTGTTTCCTTGCCCTTTCCAGCTTCCAGTGGCGCCTGCACTCCTTGGCTCGGGACGCCCTCCTCACTCCTCACCTCATTCCCTCCTGGGTCTGCTGCTGATATCACTTCGCCTTCTCTTCCATCTGTGTCAAATCTTCCTCTGCTTCCCTCTTCTAAGGCTACATGTGATGGCATCTAGTGCCCACCCAGAAAGTGCAGGGTGATCTCTCCTTTTCAAGATCCTTAATTTAATCAACATTTGCAAAATCCCTTTTACAGTATAACATTCACAGTTTCCAGGGACAGGGACCCGGACATCTTTGGAGCTAGTATTCAGTCTCTTACCCCAGGTATGGGCCTTTGGGCAACTAAATCACTTCATTTCCCTGAACCTTACTTTCCTCATTTGCTGAACTCTTGGGCTTACTGGGAGGTTCCAGGGAGATGGTAGATGTCATAGCATTTTGTAAACTGTTGGGTGAAGAGCAGCATAAGCACTGAGGCTGGAGTCCCCACAGTTCAATCACCCACAGCCTTCCCCAGATGTATCTTGAAAATGTTCTCTAAGTTGAACTTGTCCCTAAGCCTACTGGCTCCTCCTACCCTGTCTCAGTGAGTGACAGTAGAGGGTAGAAAGTCTTTGAGTGGGTGGCAGCCATTCTGGCTTTGATCCCAGTAACTAGACAGCGATCATCTCAACGGGCCAAAATATCCCTTCCCACTCTGCTGCATGGTGGGCCCAGTGAGACACACATGTATGTAAATAGGATCATGAGTATAAAGCCCTCAGCACAGAACTTGGCACAGAGGAAATGGTGTGTGCTTGTCACCTGTTTGCTGCCTCCAGAACCATCCTTCCTCTGCAGCAAGGTGCACACACCCCTGGGCATTGGTGCCATCCCAGCACTCCAGCTCTTGCTGTCCACACTCACTCTGGCAGATCAGGCCCCATTACCAGCCTCAGCTACGGGCAGGTCACGGTTTGTTCAGCAGCTAATAGGAGGTAGGCAAGGGACAACAAAGGCTCCAAATGGAGAGACTGGCAACTCCCCACCCCTGCCCCAGGCACATGACCACAGCTGGTTCCTGGGGCTTGGCAGGGACTATGGAGATTACCAGCAAGCTGTCAAAGGGAAACAGTTATCTCTCTACCCAAACATAGGGAAGTTTCATCTGCTACACCTTGGGGGGGACTTCAGCTAAGCTTGTGAAAGACTGAGAGCATAAAGACCCTTTCTGAACATGGCCTTCCCATGCCCTCATCATGCCAGCATGGAGGCCAGATCCTCAGGGAGCAGAGGCTGAGGGATTGGCCAAGGCAGTTTGGCCATTATTCCCTGAGACACTCAGGTGGGCAGCTTTCATTACGGGTGCTGCCCTTCCCGGTCCTGGTCTGCAGCCTTTTCCCAAGGGGCTCTGATACCTTGAGAGCACAACACGATGTCCCAGGCCTTCTCCAGCCATCTTCACTGCTAGGGTGTCTTCAGCCCTGGGAAGGGGCAGGGCAGTGATGCCCCTTCCATTTGACAGATTGGGGAACAGAGCCAGGGGAGATTCACTTGCCCAGCCCACATGCCCAGAACTGGCAGCAGACCCCTCCCCCACCCAACCCCTGTTTTTGGATGGCAGGCCAGCCCTGGACAGAGACCTCTGCAGTCTGACCACTGGCAGCAGCATGCCTGGCATATTCTCCTGGCACAGTCTGCATGTGATTGCATGGCACACCCTTCTCCACTCGAAAGCAGCCCTGCCGTTTGGAAGGCCCGCTCCATGTTTCATGCCAAATTACCTTGATGTATGAATTAGTCATTCCATTTCTCTAACAGGAAACTGAATAGACTTTTGTGTACTTGTTTGCTTGTTTCTACTGGTTTTTGGTTTTTTCTTCGTGAGCTATCTAAGGCTACTTGGCACCAGTTTTAGACTCTGAGTTAGTAGATGGACACAGTCCCCTCTGTGGCCCGACCCCAGTGCAGGTAAGGATGCTGGAAATAAAATGGCTCATTTATCTCAGGATTTGGGGGTGGGAAGCTGACCCCTCCCCAAAAAAGCTCAAGCATCAGTGTGTAGACCCCTTGTTGTGGAGCAGGACACCTGCTCCAGGACTTGATCTTTCAACCCCGTTATTCTAGAGCAGTGGTTCACACAGTGTGTCCAGGAACCCCTGAGGGCTCCTGAGACCCTTTTTGGGATCCGCAAGATCAAAACTCTTTCACAGTCACACCAGGATGCATTTGCCTTCTCTCACAATTGCACACTGAATTTTTCTAGAGACAACACAGATTGAATGCAGAAGCAGATCAGAGAATCCCGCTGTCTTCTATTAAGCCTGATATTAGAGATTTGCAAAAATGTGAAACAATGTCACTCTTCTCGCCGATCACTTTTGTTTTGGAAGACATAGTCATTCATGTTAACATGTAATGGGTTTACTGTTATTTTAGAATGAAATAATAAATATTTAAAGTTTTCTCTGTTTAAATTCCTAAAACTGTACATATCAATAGACAAAGCACACAAACCAAGAGCTCTTTGGGGTCTTTGATAATTGTTGAGAGTGTACAGGAACGCTGAGACCAAAAAACTTGAGAATTGCTGTTCTTAAAATTAGGGGACCCTCCCATTGGACACTTGGGGATGTGTCTTGGGGCAGGACATTGCCCAAAGTCACCTAGTGATTTGCTGGCAGAAACAAGACTCCAATCCAGGTCTTCTGAGTACCCAAATCTGGAGTTCCAGGATATTTTTGTCAAAAGTTTCAGTGACTTGGCTCTGGGGCAAAGACCTAAATGAACTGCTAGTGCCATGACCACCCTAGCTACCAAATGCTTGCACCTTCAGTGAGTCTCAGCACGTTTCATCCACAAGGGGACTTGACCCACCGGCTGCCTCGAAGAATTATACTAAGGGAGAGGAGCTCACTCAGACCCTGCCCACCAGCCAGTGGCCCAGCAGAGCCAGGACTCTCCCCAGGGCTGCCCACAAGAGATTTCAGTCACATCTTCCATGACTGAACACTGCCCTAAACGGCTCTGCTTCCGCAGGGTGGGAGTTTATTAAAGGCCCACACAGCGTGGCTGCTGGCGCCAGGAGTGGGCCAGCTGTATGCACCCAAACATCTTTGTTCTTTTGTGAATTTCCAGGCCCCCACCATGCAACCTGTGTGCACAGCTTGTTAAAAAGCGGTGTCTCCGTGCTCTATGGGCCCTTCACTCAAACTCCATTTGATTTTAATAGCACTGGTGCCCTTGTGTTATTCCAGACATCAGACTGTCTGAGCTGTGGAACTGACGTGCTCTTCTCTACGAATTGTTACCAAGATGAGAGGGAGGGTCAATGCTCCATGAGTAATGACACCCCGGCTGTCCTCATTAAACTCTGTGCCTTCTAAACAACCTTGACATTCGAGACTTGTTGCTGGTGCTCTTCCAGCCTTCTTGCAAACTGAGAAGGGAGCTGCTGAATCTTGCTTTGCAATCGGTTTGCTGGCATTCTGGCCTGGTGCTTCTGAGTTCCCAGTTCTGGCAGCAGGTCAGGTGGAGCTCTGGCTGCAGAGAACCTGGCAAGGGAGAAAGGGGTGCCCACGCCAGGGAGGAGGGCCCATGTCTCCACACGGACACGGAGCATTGACTATTACCCAGGGATCATTACTTTCATGGATTTGTCACAATTGCCTTCCACAACTGGCTTCCTCAGTGCTGTGCTAATTATCCATATGTACCCTGAGGCACATTTGTGAATGCCAGTTATTTATTTCCAATTTACATAATCACAGAGGCTTGTTGATAACACGGAAATGCTTCAGAGTCACTGCATTAGCATATGCCTCCAGATCAAGTTACGCTCTGACTTGACAAGTCCATTCCCATCATAAATAAACAACCTTTTGCATCCCAGGAGCAGGGAGGGAAACTGGCTCCATCTCTGCAAGGGCCACTTATCTCACATGATACCCTGAGCTAGGTGCTGTCTTGTGTTTAGAGGTTGCTTTTGCTTATATTAATGAAAATAAAAGAGATACAACTTCCAAAGCTGACAGAAGAGGAAACAGAAAATTTGTGTAGTCTGATACCTAGTAAAGAAATTGAATATTAATTAAAAAAACATCCCACAAAGAACCCCCAGGCCCAGATGGATTCATTTGTGAGTCCTTCCAAACATTTACAGAACAAATAGCACTAACCTTACAGAAGCTCTTAGAGAGAATAGAAAAAGGAGAACGCTTCCTTTTTGATGAGGTCACTATAACCTTGATTCTAAAAGTTGACAAAGATATTACAGAAAAGGAACATTAGAGAACAATTTCTCCCATGAACTTAGTTTCACAAATCCTTAACAAAATATTAGCCCATCAAATCTAATATATATACAGACACATATAATATTGATGCATTTATTTATATACACAAATAAAAATATATACATATAGATATATCCATATTCAAATTCAATCCTTATATATGCCCATGAATATATATTCATATATATTTATTGCCCCGTGTGTGTGTGTGTGTGTGTGTGTGTGTATAGGTACTCCAATTCTTGACATTGTGTCTGCTTCTGGGGAAACACAATCTAATTCAACAGCCAATTGAGGTTTATTCCAGGCATGTAAGGGTGGTTTAATATTTAAAAATCAATCAATGAGATTGATCATATTCACAGAGAAAAAGGAGAAAATCATACAATTATTTAAATAGATGCAGAAAAGCATTTGACAATATTTGACAGCCATCCATGATAAAACAAAGAACAAAAATCTTTTAGCAAGCTAGGAATAGAGGGGAATTTTCTAATCTGTTAAATCAAAGCCATAAAAAGCTACTACAAACAGCATAATCAACACAGGCCCTATAGATTGGGAATGAGAAAAAGTTGCCCACTATCACCACTTCCATTCCACACTGTACCATAAGTCCAATCTAATTCAACAGAAAATAAATAAATGTGTTATTCACAAACTATATGGTTGAGTACATAATAAACCCAATAGAATCTACAAACTACTAGAATTTGTAAGGTAGCAGGATACAAAGTTAATATATAAGAATCAGTTACATTTTTATATATCAGCAACAAATAAATAGAAAAAAATTAGATACCATTTGCAATATCAAAAACTTAGAAATAAATGAAAGATGTGCAAAACTTCACTGAAAACAAGAAAACATTTTTGAGAGAAATTAAGACCTAAATAAAAGGAGGGATATGCCATTATTAATGGGCTGATAGATCAAATACCATAAATATATCAATTTTCCTCACACTGACCCATAGATTCAACAAAATCTCAATGAAAATCCAAGTAGGCTTTAAATTTCTTTTTTACATTGCTAGCTATCAAGAATGCTGTAATAAATAAGACAATGTGAAATTGGTGCAAAGACAGCCAAAAGTCAATTTGAAAATATGATAGAATAAGGAGTCCAGAAACAGGCCCACATGTATGAAAAAACACTGCCTCTTCAATAATTATTATGGGTCAATTGAATATCATATGGAAAAAATACACTGTGATTATTCTTACTTCATGTCATACACCCAAATTCTAGGTGAAGTATAAAAGCTAAAAAAATTAATATTTTAGAGGTTCACATGAGAACATCTCCATGACTTTTGAGTAGACAAAGATAGCTTAAATGGGACGCTAAATGCACTAATCATACTAAAGATATAATACGTTAGACTACATTAACATTAACATCTTTTATTTATCAAAAAAACAACATTAACAGTGGAAAAAGGCCATCCTCAGAGAGGGAGGAGATATTTGCAGTATATATATTCATGTCCTTTGCCAAGTTTTCTGTTGAAGCATCTGTCTTTATCATATTGAGTTGTTGGAATTCTTTATATATTATGTATTCTGGATAGTTCTTTGACATATATGTCCAGAATATATATCCAAAGAACCATTTAGAATAAAGAATTCCTACAAACCAATAAGGAAAAGACAGACATCCCAATATAAACTTTGGCCAAGGGCATGAATAAACATCTCACAAAAGAGGCTGTCCAAATGGCCAAAGTATGTTCAACCTCAGGAGTCATCAGAAAAATGTCAATTACAGCTACCATACAATACCACTGGCATAGTGGCCTCTGCAGGGTGCTTCCCAGATTCCCCCTTCAGGACTGAAGCCCCCATATCCCCTGCTGCTGAGAGTGTTGACAGCTGACAGCTCTCAGCTGAGATCCCCCTCCTGGTAATTGCACTTAGCTGAAAAGAGCCCCCTGGCTAGAAGCCACCTTCTCTTCCCAGGGGACTTGTGCATCCCATGACCTGTGGGTATGAGGTGCAAAGGCTTAGTCTCCGGCCCCAGTTTGGGACAGTTCTCAAGGGTCACCCCAGCTCCAGAGCTCTCCATGGGACTGGATGAGGTCTTTGGTGTGACTGCCTCTCCATCCAACCTCCCGAATGCTGCCTAATCCTAATCTAAACCCACCTAATCCTGCTTCCTTCACTCCCTCAAAGATATTGTTCCTGAGAGTGCTCCCCAATAAGCTTCACATACTGGTATTTATTGTAAAGGCCACTTCCCAAGGAGCCCAACCTGGGACAACTACACCCTGCCCAAGAATGTCTAAAGTGGTGAAGACGGATAATACCATGTGCTGATGAGGCTGCAGACCAATGAGAACGCTCATACACACGTGTAGGCCAGTCAGACCATCCAGATACTGCTGGTGGGAATATAACTTGTACGATCACTTTAGAAAACAGGGTGGCCGTATGGCAGTATCTACTACAGCTGAACATACATACATGAACTAACTATTCCACTACCAAGTATTATAACCAATGGAAATGCACATATATATTCACATGGACACATGGACACAATTGGCCATAACAGCATTGTTCATATTGCCTAACCTGGAAACAACCCACGTATTTATCAAGTGTAGAACGGGTAAATAAATGCTGGCATATTCACACACAAATCTCACAAACATAATGTTGACTAAAAGAAACCAGACACAATTTGACAAAATTCAGCATCCATTCATGATAAAAACTCAACAAAATGGGTATAGACGGCAAGTACCTCAACATCATAAAGGCTATATATGACAAACCCACAGCTAACATCATGCTTAACAGTGAGAAGCTGAAAGCTTTTCATCTAAGATCGGGAACAAGACAGGGATGCCCACTCTCCCCACTGTTATTCAACATAATACTGGAGGTCCTAGCCACAGCAATCAGACAAAACAAAGACATACAAGGCATCCAGATTGGTAAAGAAGTCAAATTGTCACTATTTGCAGATGACATGATACTGTACATAAAAAACCCTAAAGACTCCACTCCAAAACTACTAGAACTAATATCTGAATTCAGCAAATTTGCAGGATACCAAATTAACACACAGAAATCTGTTGCTTTCCTATACACTAATGATGAACTAACAGAAAGAGAAATCAGGAAAACAATTCCATTCACAATTGCTTCAAAAAGAATAAAATACCTAGGAATAAACCTAATGAAGGAAGTAAAAGACCTGTACTCTGAAAACTACAAGACACTCCTAGGAGAAATTAAAGAGGACACTAACAAATGGAAATGCATCCCATGCTCTTGGCTAGTAAGAATAAATATTGTCAAAATGGCTATACTACCTAAAGCAATTTACAGATTCAATGCAATCACTATCAAACTACCAACAGCTTTCTTCAGTGAACTGGAACAAATAATTCTAAAATTCATATGGAACCAGAAAAGACCCCGAATAGCCAAAGCAGTCCTGAGAAGGAGGAATCAAACAGGGGGAATTATGCTCTCTGACTTCAAGCTCTACTACAAAGCCACAGTAATCAAGACAATTTGGTACTGGCACAAAAACAGACCCACAGACCAGTGGAACAGAATAGAAAATCCAAACATTAATCCAAACACCTACAGTCAATTAATATTTGATAAAGGAGCCCTGGATATACAATGGGGAGATGACAGCCTCTTCAGCAGCTGGTGTTGGAAAAACTGGAGAGCTACATGTAAGAGAATGAAACTGGACTACTGTCTAGCCCCATACACAAAGGTAAACTCAAGGTGGATCAAAGACCTGAATGTAAGTCATGAAACCATAAAACTCTTAGAGAAAAACATAGGCAAAAATCTCTTGGACATAAACATGAGCGACTTCTTCATGAACATATCCCCCTGGGCAAGGGAAACAAAAGCAAAAATGAACAGGTGGGACTATGTCAAGCTGAAAAGCTTCTGTACAGCAAAGGACACCATCAGTAAAACAAAAAGACATCCTACAGTATGGGAGAATATATTCATAAATGACATATCTGATAAGGGGTTGACATCCAAAATATATAAAGAACTCACGCACCTTAACAAACAAAAAGCAAATAATCCAATTAAGAAATGGGCAGAGGACATGAATAGACACTTTTCCAAAGAAGAAATTCAGATGGCCAACAGGCACATGAAAAGATGCTCCACATCGCTAATCATCAGAGAAATGCAGATTAAAACCACAATGAGATATCACCTCACACCAGTGAGGATGGCCAACATCCAAAACACAAACAACACCAAATGTTGGCGAGGATGTGGAGAGAGGGGAACCCTCCTACATTGCTGGTGGGAATGCAAATTAGTTCAACCATTGTGGAAAGCAGTATGGAGGTTCCTCAAAAACTCAAAATAGAAATACCATTTGACCTAGGAATCCCACTCCTAGGAATTTACCCCAAGAATGCAGCAGCCCAGTTTGAGAAAGACAGATGCACCCCTATGTTTATTGCAGCACTATTTACAATAGCCAAGAAATGGAAGCGACCTAAGTGTCCATCAGTAGATGAATGGATTAAGAAGATGTGGTACACATACACAATGGAATATTATTCAGTCATAAGAAGAAAACAAATCCCACCATTTGCAACAACATGGATGGAGCTAGAGGGTATTATGCTCAGTGAAATAAGCCAGGCCGAAAAAGACAAGTACCAAATGATCTCACTCATATGTGGAGTATAAGAACAAAGAAAAAAAATAATAATAAATAAATAAATAAATAAATAAATGAAGGAACAAAACAGCAGCAGACTCACAGAACCCACGAATGGACTAACAGTTACCAAAGGGAAAGGGACTGGGGAGATGGGTGGGAAGGGAGGGATAAGAGGGTAAAAGGGGCATTACGATTGGCAGACATAGGGTGGGGGGGCACGGGGGGGGACTGTACAGCTCAGAGAAGACAAGTATGACTCTATAGCATCTCACTACGCTGATGGACGGTGACTGTAATGGGGTTGGTGGGGGGACCTGAGGAAGTGGGGAGTTTAGTAACCATGATGCTACACATGTAATTGTAGATTAATGATACAAAAAGAAAAAAAAAAACCAGACACAAAAAGCAAGTTCTGTTTGATTCCATTTAAGTAAAATACAAAATAAGGAAACACTAGTAGAGCTCAGGGTAACAGTTACTGCTGGAGGCTGGGGGGATTAGTGACACTGAGGGGCCCTGGGGGGTCTGCAGGGAACACTAACCTTCTGTTGCTTGATCCCGGTTCTGGTGACACGAGCATGTTCACATTGTGAAATTTAGTCGTACACACAAGATCCGGTGCTTTTCTGTATATAACACTCCAATAAAACAATGCTGAAAACGTAAAGAACACAGGCATGCACACATACATCTAGAACCTAACAGAGGCATAGTCCTTGAGGTGGCTTTCGTTGCTAATATTCAGCGTGGTGACTGCAGTTCTCTCTTGCCCCTCCAGTCCTCATTCGTTCCTGTGGCCCCAGGAGCTGGAGCCAGGCCATGTTTCAAGGCAGGCCAGCCCCAGCATTTGGGAATGCTCCACACAGCCTGACTCCTGAGGCCTGGGCTGGCCTCTGGCAGCAGCGCAGGCTGGCTGGTTGGGGGTTGGGAGGGACACTTGAACACACTCAGGGTTCCTACTCACCTGCCTTGGCCTATTGATGGGCAGTGTGGGGACGGGCATGGTTTTGTCATGACTGGGTGGGCAGCAGCTTTGCGGGGAGACCATTCTACCTGATGAGTCAGTTGAGATACAAGCAGGGCACTTGGTGTTGATGAAAATAAAAAGCCTTCTTCCCTGCTTGTTGGAAAGTTTCCGCAGGTATGCTCTCTGACAAATAGTCACAGTAATGAAATTCACACTCTTTAATCACAAGGGCTATAACTTAATTAAAAACACATTGAGGATTGATTTGGGTTGGGTCGCTCTCTCAGTTCCTGGGCTTTATTAAATTTGGTGTTTTTTGCTCAGCCTCATCCAACAGGCTTAAGTACGGAAGTCACTGGCTGAGGAACCGTCACCATCCTGATGGGACGGACCCAGTCTGGGGGCCCTGGGCAGACCAGGCTGAAGGGAGATGGGGGGACCAGGGGGCTCAGGCCTGCAGCCTCTCCCTGCCTTTGCCTGCAGACTATAAGAAGTCTGAGTCTTCACCATTCCGAGTCTGTGCAGGGCTCTCCCTGAGCCCCCTGGCTTGGGCCTCTTAGGGGAAAGCTGTTGTCAAAGCCAACTTGTCAGCTAGGGACTGTCCTTGTTCCCATTTTACACTTGTGGAAACCTAGGAAAGAGGAAGGGGATAATGACTTGCCCAGAGGGCTGTGGGGTGCAAGGGCTTTAGCAGACCCCAGCCACACCACACCCCCACAGTTACACCCCACCCGCATGTGCACAGATGCACTTGCCTCACGTCTACACCTGTGCAGATACACCAGGATACAGACACAGCTCCACACAGGTCTGCACATCCTTACGTATCCACATCTCTGTGCTTTCATATGCATATCCTCCCCACACTCACACCTCTGCAGATATGCCCAGGTGCAGACACATACCACATCACCATATACATCTGCACCCCCCAAACACACACACACACACACACACACACACACTAAAATGTGCCTACACACATCTAAACACACACACACATATACACCTGTGCAAACTCAGCTATCAATACACATCTACACACCCACATTCACACTATACACATATTGCCCACACATAAATATACATCATGTACACACATCCATGCTCAGACATGAACACACACTTAAACATGCATCCATGTACATAAACAAATACACACACATACATGCATATACTAGCACATGTACATGTAAGCATATCAATGCATTCAAATATAAACACCCATACATATACACATATACACCCATGCACCTATGCCTATACATGCACAGAAGCACACAACAAATATATGTATGTGCACATGGAGGGTGGATGTACATGTCCAAACATTAGGTATACATAGTCACACTCACAAACCCAGACACATATGTATAATGAAATGAACACCTACACACAAATACAGACACACTCACACTCATTCACTTCCACAGGCCACCTATTAATGCCAAGCATGATGAGCACATTCTAGAAATCCATGGCTGAAGACAGTCCTGAGAAGGAGGTCCATTTAGCATAATACATGCTGCCTGGCTGCCTCAGCTGTGGAAACCTTGGTGATGCTCTGGCCCCGCCAGCCGGCCAGGTGGGGGCCTCTCCTCTCCTGAGAGCAGTGGGGTCTGGGCTCCCTTGGCTACCCAGCCCACCTGTCGCACTAGCAGTGCTTCCTCCAGAAAAACCCTTGCCACCATTCCTAGGGGCCTTGGGAGCTTTCCTGAATCAATGACAGCAAGTGACAGGAGCCCCACAGACAATGCTGGAGAGGAAGATGGGGCTGTTCACACAGGGCCTTGCAGCCTTGCAATGGAGCTGGGCCTTTGTGCTCAGTGCCACCAGGTGCCATCCAAATGTGGGAAATAGGGGAGGGAGGGGCGTGGTCAGATTTACGTTGGTGAAACACCCCTCTGGTGTCCCATGGAGAATGGCTAGAGACCTGCATTTGGAAGTGGAGGCTAGGGTGGAAGCTGGCGCAGCCTTCCAAGTGGAAGTGGAGGGAGCTATGGCCAGCATGCTGGGATTGGGGGTGTTGGGGGCTGACAGGTGGTGAGCTGGCTGGAAGAGAGTCTGGCCAGACTTGGGCACAAGTCGGATGGGGGCATGAGGGAGAGGGAGGGAGGACTGAAGGATGACGTCCGGAGTCCTGGGGTGGGTAACTGGGAGAGGCTGTAGAGGTGGGCATGGACCAGGGAGGCGGTGGGGCTGGGCTTTATCTGGGGGCCTCAAAGAGCCATTGAAAGGTGGGAAGCTGAGGAAGGAATTGTGTTGCATTTAGGAACATCAGAAGGGAGGGACCAGATGGGTGATATGGAAAGGCAGCAGGGCCCTCTGCAACAATCTGTGCCAGCTTGAGGGGAGGACAAGGCTACCAGGCCTGACCCAGCAGAGCCAGTCCCTGCCTAGCACCGCAACACGGCTCTCCAGGATGGCACAGGTGAGGTGGCCCCTGCCAGGCTCCACTTGGAGGCTAGAATTCCAAAATCAAAGTGTGGGTAGAGGTGGTTCCTCTGGAGGCTGAGAGGCTACCTGCTCCAGGCCTCTCCTTACATTGGGCAGCCTAAGGTGCTCCTTGGCATGTGGATAATGTTCTCCGTGTCTTCACATCATCTTCCCTCTATGTGTGTCTGTCTCTGTCAAAGTGCCCCTTTGTATAAGGCACCAGTCTTACTGAAGTGGGCCCACCCTAATGACCTCATCTTAACTTGATCACCTCTGGAAGGCTTTTTCCAAATAGGGTCATATTCACAGGCACTGGGGCTTGGGAATTCTTTTGAGGAGACACAATTCAACAACCCATAGCATTCACCTGGGATCACCTGTGAGCAGGAGCTCGTGGGACCCTCCCAGCTGGGGGCAGCGATGCGAGCTGTGAACCGCCCAGCCCAGCCTAGGCCTAGGAAAAAGAGGGGCCCGGGGCCTGGGAGCAATGCTCTGCCTGGGACAGACCTTCCCCTGAGGCCTGGGAGCCCAGCTCAGGGCAGGCCTCTGATAGGGAGAGTGCGGAGGGAGAGCAGAGGCTGTAGGCCAAGCTGGGACAGCAGGAGCCGCAGTGGTTTTGTGCACTGACACCCCCTCCCCTGTCCTTCCAGAAGGAAATCAAGAGCAGGGACAGGCATTTCTATGCCAGTGGGCTAAGGGCTCTGACAGAGGGAAGCCCAGGTTGTCGGGGCGCTGAGGAGAGGTGCCCAGCACAGCAGGCGCGGGTAAGTCACTGCAGGCAGGCCCGCGCGTGTGTGCGTGCTCCGGGCTGGTGCGGGGCACAGGTGCTCAGGGAAGGCTTGCTAAGGGAGCTGCTCCCTGAGTGGCAGCTAAGCTCAGCTTTAAACCCTCACAAAAGTACCAGGTGGCCTCCCGTCACCCCTCGGCCACCTTAATCCCTCACCACCTGTCCCAGGCCCCTGGCACTGCATCTCCCCTAGATGTATCTTCTTCTCAGCAGGCTGCTGGGGCTGGCAGGAGGCCTGCTGGGTCCCCTGACCACTGTTCGTGTGGTTGCTAAGACTTCACAAGGCCCCATTTCAGTCAGGCACATGCTAGCAGCTTGTAATTTGTTTTTCACATGTAATCTGGAGAGCGGCTGGCTGCTACGCTGTGTATGCTCACTGGGGACAGAGGTCACCTGGGACCAACAGGCCCGGGGTCTAGGCGAGAAATGGCCGGGCGTGCGGGAGCTGGCTGCAGGGCACCATCCAGGCCTCTGGCAGTGTGCGGTTTGCTTTCTCGGTGAGGGGAGAAGCCCGGGCAGCATGCCTGTTGGCCCAGGCCTGGGCACAGACAGTGAGGGCTCAGAGAGAGGGAAGGCAGGAAGGAGGATGAGTCGGCACCAGGGAGTTTTTGCATTTGGCCTGACGCCTGCCTTTGGGGACATTCTTGCAAGTTCCTTCTACCCTTCCCCCTTTCAGGAGGAGGTGAGCACCAGCGCTTCCTGCTCAGAATGAGCGGGTGCGCTGTCCCAGCCTCACACTGGGCCGTTGCAAGTCTCCTAGGGATGGAGCCATGGAGAAGCCCAGGGCCTGGAGTTGGATGTCCTCTCTCCTGGGCACTTCTACTGTACTTCTCAGGGTCCCTGGAGTGCCCCAGTCCCAGTGCCGCTGTGGAGCCTCCAGGATGGGGCGTCTCCCGTTCCTTCCTCCACATGGCCCCTCAACCACATGATGTGGACCCCAGGTCTTCCCCTGGTTAGCCCTTGTCCCTGGAGAAGCAGCTCATGCTTGGGGGTCGCACTTGGGTGTGAACAGAGCCTAGGCAGTGAGAGCCACCATTAATTTTCTCTCTAATGGAGGGATGATGGGCTTAACCTCTAGGCAGAAGTCTTTTGAGGGTTAGTGGCTAGGGGACGAGTACCACAGGAGTTACGGAAGGGTGGCCCTGGCTGCGCCTTCTTTCCCAGCCATGGCTGCAGCTGTGCAACTCCCATGACTGCTGAGAAGGGCAGATGGAACAAGGGCTGCAGAAGCACTAGCAAAGCACTGAACTCTGCAGATACCAAGGCTTTCGAGTGTTTGTAAAGGCAGTTGTGATGTCGGAGAAGTAGGCTTGAAGCCCAGAGAAGCCAGTGTTCATAAGTACAGCGAGGCTCACAGCTGCCTAGGAACGGGGCCCTATGCCTCCCCTGTCTTCTGAGTAACTGAATTCCCAGGTACCATCTGCCTCAGTCTTACGGTGTAGGCTGTGACCTCCTAACGAGCTGCTCCATTTTGAATTCCCGTCTCCAAAGTCTTTATACCTCAGCAGCATTCCCCTTTTCCCAAGGACACTTTAAAAGCCCCTTATGTTGCCCAGAAGGCTGGAGGAAGGCAACCACTTTGAATGCTTACTTTTCGGCCCATGTGGCCATTTGGTACAGTTATTTGCCAGGTTCCTAGCAAACATGTAGCCCCACTGCACCACTGCAAATGACCACATTGTAACCTCCATTTGGAAACCTATCAACCTTCCAACTGTGTATATATGCTTGATTGAAATGCTCTATGTCATTCTGGGTTCTGTCTGTGTGTGTATATGTATGTATTTTAGTGGGGGTGGGGGATGGGGCAAGAGGGTTGAAGATGGTTGTTTTGGTAGAAATAAGCATAATCCACTAGCAAGTGGAGCTCTCTTGAGCTGGGGTACTTTGGGAATATCTTTTAGGGGTCCATGCTTTTTTCTCCACACTTGTCATTCCTGCCATCATAAGTGGTGGGACAGAGCCACATGCTGATCATAGAGAATCAGGCTAGGCGTCTAGAAGGAAGACTGCTGGGGAAGAAGCCAAAGGTCAGGGTCAGGCGTGATATACCCCCAACCCCAGTAATAGTGGTTACCCTAGAGCAGAATTCTCAAATATTTTTGTCTCTGGACTCCTTTTACATTCTTACGAGCATTATATCTATTGACATTTAATATGTCATAAATTAAAACTGAGCTCATTTAAAAATATTTACCAATTCACTTAAAAATAAAAGTATAGCAAGTCCATTTCTGATGGTTACTTTTATGTGTCCACTTGTCTGGCCATAGACATTTGGTCAAACAATATTCTGGGTGTTTCTGCGAGGGTAATTTTGGATGAGATTAACATTTAAATTGATAGACTAAGCAAAGCCCATTGCCCTTTCTAATGTAGATGGGCTTCATCCAATCAGTTGAAGGCTTGCATAGAACAAAAGGCTGAACTTCTCCCAAGTAAGAGCATTCCTCCAGCCTGACTGCCTTCCAGCTGGGACAGAGGCTTTTTCCTGCCTGCAAACCTGAAGCATTGGTAACCACTACTAAAAACTATATATAAAGAGTCACCAGTTGACAAGGTGGAGGAGAGAGAATGGAATAATAAAAAACAATCTGAAAGAAGACAAGAAAGAGAAAAAGGACTTGTGAGACTTCTTTATATATTTTAGATACAAATCCCTTATCAGATAAATGATTTGCAAATATTTTCTTCCAGTGTGTGACTTTTGCTTCTCTTGACACTGTCTTTTGAAAAATAGGACTTTAATTTTGGGCCTGCTGACCTTTGGACTGGAACCACACCATTGTTTCTCCTGGTTCTCAAGCCTTCAGACTCAGACTGGAACTACACTGGGGTGTCCAGCTTGCTGACTCACCCTGCAGATCTGGGACTTGTCAGCCTCTGTAATCGTATAAGCCAATTCCTGTAATCAACCTCTATATATACACACATCCTCTTGGTTCTGTTTCTCTGGAGAACCCTAATACACCATTACATGTCAACACAACATTTTTTTAATGAAAAATAACTATATTCTTCTAAAGAAAAAATGTAATGAGAAGAATAGCATTCTTTTACATTTTTTGCCAAACTCTTTGATGTCTGGCTTCATAGAAGAAAGCTGGAGTCTCATCTCTGCTTCCAAATTCCATCTGTTGTGTTATCGCACATCATGGAGCCTCTGGAAATCACCACTGCATGCTTGTGAGAGCAGAGTAGAAAAGGCAGCTAACCAGTATTATTATGAAAATGGTTTGAACCTTTCAGAACAGCTGAAAGGTTCTTGGAGACCCTAGGGGTCCCCAGACTACATTTTGAGAACCACTGTTTATAAGCTTCATCCTTGGCTTATCAAAGTCTAATGTTAATTTGTACCTTTATTCTCTTCCCCAATGATACAAGGACCTTAAAATGCTTTCATTCTACTTCCATCTTCCAACTTACATGTATTGTACTGGTGTGTTTTTTTTTAAATTTATTTACTCATTTTTGTACTAGTGCATTTTAATTCTACATATATTCTAAAGCCCACAGAAGACATCATTCTTATTGTTTTATCCAGCCTGAGTTCATTTCAATTTGCCCAGAAATTTACCCTTTTATCCAGCTTTCCTAGTGGTTTTCTATTGAGAATGATCCCAATTAACTAGTCCACCATTATCAGAAATAGAAACCAATAGCTTTGCTTAAGCTGTTCCTTCTACCTGGAAGGCTGCTTCCCCTATTTACTATTTATCAAAGTCATGTCCTTCAAAGTCTTTTTATTCATTCCACATTCAGAAAACATCTATTGAATGTCAACTACGCACCAGGCATTATTTGGAGCTGTTCTGTCGAATGGAACCTTCTAGGACTATGGACATGTCCTTTATCTGCACTGCCTAGTAGCATAGTGATGATGTGGCTCTTTTTTTTCTTATTGGTATCATTAATCTACAATTACATGAGCAACATTATGGTTACTAGACTCCCCCCATCATCAAGTCCCCAACACATACCCCCCTACAGTGACTGTCCATCAGCGAACTAAGATGCTATAGAATCACTACTTGTCTTCTCTGTGTTGTACAGCCCTCCCCGTGCCCCACCCCCCACATTATGTCTGCTAATCGTAATACCCCCTTTTTTCCCCTTATCCCTCCCTTCCCACCCATCCTCCCCAGTTCCTTTCCCTTTGGTAACTGTTAGTCCATTCTTAGGTTCTGTGAGTCTGCTGCTGTTTTGTTCCTTCAGTTTTTTTCTTTGTTCTTATACTCCACAGATGAGTGAAATCATTTGATATTTGTCTTTTTGCCCCTGGCTTATTTCACTGAGCATAATACCCTCTAGCTCCATCCATGTTGTTGCAAATGGTAGGATTTGTTTTCTTCTTATGGCTGAATAATATTCCATTGTGTATATGTACCACCTCTTCTCTATCCATTCATCTACTGATGGACACTTAGGTTGCTTCCATTTTTTGGCTATTGTAAATAGTGCTGCGATAAACATAGGGGTGCATCTGTCTTTTTTAAACTGGGCTCCTGCATTCTTAGGGTAAATTCCTAGGAGTGGAATTCCTGGGTCAAATGGTATTTCTAATTTGAGTTTTTTGAGGAACTTCCATACTGCTTTCCACAATGGTTGAACTAATTTGCATTCCCACCAGCAGTGTAGGAGGGTTCCCCTTTCTCCACATCCTTGCCAACATTTGTTGTTGTTTGTCTTTTGGATGTTGGCCATCCTCACTGGTGTGAGGTGATATCTCATTGTGGCTTTAATCTGCATTTCTCTGATGATTAGCGATGTGGAGCATCTTTTCATGTGCCTGTTGGCCATCTGAATTTCTTCTTTGGAGAAGTGTCTGTTCAGATCTTCTGCCCATTTTTTAATTGGATTATTTGCTTTTTGTTTGTTGAGGTGCATGAGTTCTTCATATATTTTGGGTGTCAAACCCTTATCAGATACGTCATTTATGAATATATTCTCCCATACTGTAGGATGTCTTTTTGTTCTATTGATGATGTCCTTTGCTGTACAGAAGCTTTTCAGCTTGATATAGTCCCACTTGTTCATTTTTGCTTTTGTTTCCCTTGCCTGGAGAGATATGTTCATGAAGAAGTCGCTCATGTTTATGTCCAAGAGATTTTTGCCTATGTTTTTTTCTAAGAGTTTTATAGTTTCATGATTTACATTCAGATCTTTGATCCATTTCAAATTTACTTTTGTGTATGGGGTTAGACAATGATCCAGTTTCATTCTCTTACATGTAGCTGTCCAGTTTTGCCAACACCAGCTGTTGAAGAGGCTGTCATTTCCCCATTGTATATCCATGGCTCCTTTATCGTAATTAATTGACCATATATGCTTGGATTAATATCTGGGCTCTCTATTCTGTTCCACTGGTCTGTGGGTCTGTTTTTTGTGCCAGTACCAAATTGTCTTGATTACTGTGGCTTTGTAGTAGAGCTTGAAGTTGGGAAGTGAGAACCCCCCTGCTTTATTCTTCCTTCTCAGGATTGCTTTGCTTATTCGGGGTCTTTTGTGGTTCCATATGAATTTTAGAACTATTTGTTCCAGTTCGTTGAAGAATGCTGTTGGCGTTTTGATAGGGATTGCATTGAATCTGTAGATTGCTTTAGGTAGAATAGCCATTTTGACAATATTAATTCTTCCTAGCCAAGAGCATGGGATGAGTTTCCATTTGTTGGTGTCCTCTTTAATTTCTCTTAAAAGTGCGTTGTAGTTTTCAGAGTACAGGTCTTTCACTTCCTTGGTTAGGTATATTCATAGGTATTTTATTCTTTTTGATGCAATTGTGAATGGAATTGTTTTCCTGATTTCTCTTTCTGCTAGTTCGTCGTTAGTGTATAGGAAAGCAACAGATTTCTGTATATTAATTTTGTATCCTGCAACTTTGCTGAATTCAGATATTAGTTCTAGTAGTTTTGGAGTGGAGTCTTTAGGGTTTTTTATGTACAATATCATGTCATCTGTAAATAGTGACAATTTGACTTATTCTTTACCAGTCTGGATTCCTTGTATGTCTTTGTTTTGTCTGATTGCCGTGGCTGGGACCTCCAGTACTATGTTGAATAACAGTGGGGAGAGTGGGCATCCCTGTCTTGTTCCCGATCTTAGATGAAAAGCTTTCAGATTCTCGCTGTTAAGTATGATGTTAGCTGTGGGTTTGTCATATATGGCCTTTATGATGTTGAGGTACTTGCCCTCTATACCCATTTTGTTGAGAGTTTTTATCATGAATGGATGTTTAACTTTGTCAAGTGCTTTTTCAGCATCTATGGAGATGATCATGTGGTTTTTGTTCTTCTTTTTGTTGATGTGGTGGATGATGTTGATGGATTTTCAAATGTTGTACCATCCTTGCATCCCTGGGATGAGTCCCACTTGGTCATGGTGTATGATCTTGATGTATTTTTGAATTCAGTTTGCTAATATTTTGTTGAGTATTTTTGCATCTATGTTCATCAGGGATATTGGTCTGTATTTTTCTCTTTTTGTGGGGTCTTGCCTGGTTTTGGTATTAGAGTGATGCTGACTTCATAGAACGAGTTTGGAAGTATTCCCTCCTCTTCAGTTTTTTGAAATCTTTAAGGAGAATGGGTATTATGTCTTCTCTATATGTCTGATAAAATTCAGCAGTTAATACATCTGGCCCGGGGATTTTGTTCTTGGGTAGCTTTTTGATTACCAATTCAATTTTGTTGCTGGAAATTGGTCTGTTTAGATTTTCTGTTTCTTCCTTGGTCAGTGTTGGAAGGTTGTATTTTTCTAGGAACTTGTCCATTTCTTTTAGGTTATCCAGTTTGTTATCATGTAGATTTTCATAGTATTCTCTAGTAATTCTTTGTATTTCTGTGGGGTCTGTTCTGATGTTTCCTTTCTCATTTTTGATTCTGTTTATGTGTGTAGATTCTCTTTTTCTCTTAATAAGTCTGGCTAGGATTTATCTATTTTGTTTATTTTCTCAAAGTACCAGCTCTTGGTTTCATTGATTTTGTCTTTTGTTTTATTCTTCTCAATTTTATTTATTTCTTCTCTGATCTTTATTATGTCCCTCCTTCTGCTGACTATGCACCTCATTTGTTCTCCTTTTTCCAGTTTCAATAATTTTGACTTTACACTATTCTTTTGGGATTATTCTTCCTTCTTTAAATAGGCCTGGATTGCTATATACTTTACTCTTAGAACTGCCTCGCTGCATCCCACAGAAGTTGGGGCTTTGTGTTGTTGTCATTTGTCTCCATATATTGCTTGATCTCTTTTAATTTAGTCATTGATCCATTGATTATTTAGGAGCATGTTGTTAAGCCTCCATGTGTCTGTGAGCCTTTTTGTTTTCTTTGTACAATTTATTTCTAGTTTTATACCTTTGTGATCTGAGAAGTTGGTTGGTAGAATTTCAATCTTTTCGAATTTACTGAGGCTCTTTTTGTGGCCTAGTATGTGGTCTATTCTGGAAAGTGTTCCAAGTGTACTTGAGAAGAATGTGTATCGTGCTGCTTTTGGGTGCAGAGTTCTGTAGATGTCTGTTAGGTCCATCTGTTCTAGTGTGTCATTCAGTGCCTCTGTGTCTTTACTTATTCTCTGTCTGGTTTATCTGTCCTTTGGAGTGAGTGGTGTGTTGAAGTCTCCTATAATGAATGCATTGCGTTCTATTTCCTCCTTTAATTCTGTTAGTATTTGTTTCACATATGTCGGTGCTCCTGTGTTGGGTGCATATATATTTATAATGGTTATATCTTCTTGTTGGACTGACCCCTTTATCATTATGTGATGTCCTTCTTTGTCTTCTGTTACTTTGTTTTGAAGCCTATTTTGTCTGATACAAGTACTGCAACACCTGCTTTTTTCTCTTTGTTGTTTGCATGAAATGTCTTTTTCCATCCCTTCACTTTTAGTCTGTGTGTGTTTTGGGTTTTAGGTGAGGCTCTTCTAAGCAGCATATAGACGGGTCTTGCTTTTTTATCCATTCTTTTACTCTGTGTCTATTGATTGGTGCATTCAGTCCATTTACATTTAGGGTTATTATCGAAAGATACGTACTTATTGCCATTGCAGACTTTGGATTCGCGGTTACCAAAGGTTCAGGGGTAGCTTCTTTACTATCTAACCGTCTAACTGTAACTTACTTATTATGCTATTGTGAACACAGTCTGATGATTCTGTATTTCTCTCCCTTCTTATTCTTTCTCCTCCACTCTTTATATGTTAGGTGTTTTATTCTGTACTCTTTTGTGTTTCCTTTGTCTGCTTTTGTGGACAACTGATTTTGTTTTTTGCCTTTAGTTAGTATTTGGTTGGTCTGCTTTCTTTGCTGTGATTTTATTTTCTCTGGTGACATCTATTTAGCCTTAGGAGTGTTTCCCTCTAGAGCAGTCCCTTTAAAATATCCTGTAGAGGTGGTTTGTGGGAGGAAAATTCCCTCAACTTTTGCTTGTCTGGGAATTGTTTAATCCCCCGTCAAATTTAAATGATAATTATGCTGGATACAGTATTCTTGGTTCAAGGCCCTTCTGTTTCATTGCATTAAATATATCATACCATTCTCTTCTGGTCTGTAAGGTTTCTGTTGAGAAGTCTGATGATAGCCTGATGGGTTTTCCTTTGTATGTGATCTTTTTTCTCTCTCTGGATGCCTTTAATACCCTGTCCTTGTCTTTGATCTTTGCCATTTTAATTCTTATTTGTCTTGGTGTTGTCTTCCTTGGGTCCCTTATGTTGGGAGATCTGTGGGCTTCCATGGTCTGAGAGACTATTTCCTTCCCCAGCTTGGGGAAGTTTTCAGCAATTATTTCTTCAACGACACTTTCTATCCCTTTTTCTCTCTCTTCTTCTTCTGGTACCCCTATAATGCGAATATTGTTCCATTTGGATTGGTCACACAGTTCTCTTAATATTCTTTCATTCCTAGAGATCCTTTTATCTCTCTGTGCCTCAGCTTCTCTGTATTCCTGTTCTCTGATTTCTATTCCATTAACAGTCTTTTACACCTCGTCCAGTCTGCTCTTAAGATCTTCTATCGATTGTTTCATTTCTGTTATCTCTCTCCAGACTTCATGCCTTAGCTCTTGCATATTTCTCTGCAAGTCCATCAGCATGGTTATGTCTTTTATTTTGAATTCCTTTCCAGGAAGATTGGTTATATCTATCCCACCAGGCTCTCTCTCTAGGGTTGTCTGAGTGATTTTTGACTGGTCCAGATTCTTTTGACTTTTTATGGTGATAGAAGTGGTCGCAGGCAGGTGGCACGTGTTTCATCTGGGAGAACAACATGCCTTTCCGCTTGCTGGTTGCCTTGCCCTTCTCCGCTGTCTGTTTATGTTACCCGCACACCAGGAGCAGTCTCTGGGATAATCCCCTGAGCTGCCATTGGCGGGACAGCCCTTGGCAGAGCCTGGAGCCCTGCGGAGGTTCACAGTCACGCCAGGTGTGTTCTGCGAGAATGGCGCCCCTTCCTGCCTGCCAGACCTTGCTTTAGTTTCCGCTGCCTGTGCCAGTTATCCGCACACTGGTAGAAGTCTCTGGGATAATTCCCTGAGCTGCCATGGGCGGGCAGCCCTCAGGATAGCCTGGAGCCCTGTGGTGGATGGAAGACATGCCAAGTGTGTTCTCCTGCGAGAACGGAGCCCCTTCATGCCTTCTGGACCTTGCTCTGGGTTCCTCTGTCTTTGCTGGCAGCTGCACATGGCGGCAGCCTCTGGGTCTGTCCTGGTCAGCTGCATGCTGGGAGAAGACTGTGTGGTTGCTGTGGACGGGGCTGTTCCCCTGCTGCTCCGCAGCTGTGGCAGGTCAGCCGGTTTGCTTGCCGCACCAGCCGGGGGGAATGAATGGCAGGCTGCTTATAGCCGTGAGGTGCTTTGGGGCTGGGTTATCCCCCAGGAGGTTAGGGCACCTGAAGTTCCTTAAGATTCCCAGCCTGCTGGGCTGAGGGTGCTGGCACGATTTTTTCCGGCTGATAAGCTCTTGTCCCTTTAAGACTTTTAAAAAGCACCCTCTTTTCTTTTGTCCCAGGGGAGCCAGCTGTGGGGACCTGCTCACAGTCTCCATCTCAGATTTTACTTTTCCATTTATCTAATCTCCAGTCCACCATGCGATGTGTGTCTGTGCTCCGGGTGCAGATCACCAGGGCTGGTTATTTAGCAGTCCTGTGCTTCCACTCCCTCCCCACTCTGATTCTTTTCCTCCTGCCGGTGCGCTGGGGTGGGGGAGTGCTCGGGTCCCGCCGGATCACGGCTTTGTATCTTATCCTTTTCGTGAGATGCTGAGTTCTTGCAGATGTAGATGTAGCCTGGCTGTTGTACTGTATCTTCTGGTCCCTCTTTTAGGAGTAGTTGTATTTGTTGTATTTTTAAATATATATATTGTTTTGGGAGATTTCGGCTGCCCTATTCACGCTGCCATCTTGAGCCCCACCATATGGCTCTTAAGCACTTGAAATATGGCTAGTTCCGCTGAGGAACTAAATTCTAACTTCGCTTACTTTTCATTACTTCACATTTAAGTGGCTGCATGTGACTAGTAGTTACTGGATGTAGCAGCACAGTTTTCCATACTAGAGTGAGCATGACCAAAGCCAGAAAATGCCCTGCAGTCGTGGGGCACATATTCTAGTGGCAGAAGACACTATTGCACAAGTCCTGGCCTAAGTGTGCTCATGCAGGCCCCAGTCGGTGCAGGGTCAGGTCTCAGTAAGTGCAGCTTGCATTGATCGTTGAATAGGTAAAGACTCCCAGATGAGGTTTACTGGGAAGGATCTGAATGATCCACGCAGGGACGTTGGGTAGAACAGTGGAAGGAAGGAGGGCTTTTGCAGGTAAATAGTCTGGCTGAGAAGCCAGCCTCTGGCCACTTCTAGCTCTGTGACTTTGAGCAAGTTGGTGAACTTGCATGAGCTTCAGACATCCTGTTTGGGAAGTGGCCTTAGTAGTACTGCCTTGTGGTGTGGCTATAGGACTCCAAACTGGCTCTAACGGTCATTCACCTGCCCTTCCCCCAGGCCCATTCTTGTACTTGTGGCTGCCTTCTGGCCTTATTCTCCAGGCCATAATCCTACAGGCCATTAACACAACCAGGGAAACTAACGTTAGCTGCTTCAAATGTACAGGACCAAGTCACTGAGGAGATGGGACTGCTCCAGCACAAAGGGGTGCAAGTGACAATGAAAGGAATGTGGCCTTTTTTTTCTGGCCTGAACTCCTACTCAAGCATGTGAAGGGCCTGGGCGTTTGCCCCCTTGACTGGCTAATGCAGTGTGGAGCACCACAGAGTGAACCAAGTGGGGGGAGCCAAGGAGGAGGCCCAGCCCTTCCCTGGCAGCATCTTCATGGAGCGGGCACCGGCCGGAGGTACTTTTGAATGGACTCACCTTTCCTTCTCCCTGAGCAGTTGGATTTCTAGGGAAAAAAGGGTTTCAGCCTTTCTTGTGGGTGTAGCTTTGGGCCCAGGAAATTGCCTTGCAATCTGGGGTGCAGCTCCACATTAGTCCCCCAGGCTGTGGGGCCTGCCCCGCCTCCTCCCTGAAGCCTTCCTCTAACTGGGGGCTTGCTATTCCAAGAGACCTGCAGGGGTAAGTCTGGCAAGGCCCAGAGGGAAGGCACTGAGCTAGGTAGTGGGGATCCACTCACTATTTAAGTTTACATTCCTAAGCTGCAGGAGGGGAAGTAGCCATGAAGCATTCTGGGAAGGCAGTGAATCAGGCTTAGAAATATCCCTGCCAAAAATAGGGAAGCTGCCTTAAAAATCTGTGAATCCAAAGAACAAGAAGAATACCTTTCAATTTGGGAGGGCTCATGGCAGCGACCTCCTGGCTCTGTGACCACCCCCAACCCAGTCCACTCAGAATGCCTTGCTCCCCTGCCCACTGGGGCCCCTGGTGTCTTCCTGCCTCTACTCCCACCACTAGCTGTGGGGCCTCTGCTGCACCTAGACTTCTGCCTACCCCCCTCCTGCCCCACTACTTGCCTACTGAGCGTGAACAACGTGCACCCTCTGTTTTCCACCTCAGAGCCCTTGTGTGGTGCCCAGCCCCAACACACTGCCAAAAGCAGGTGTTCAGTGGCTGACGACAAACTTTCTTCAGGCATGTGCCTCCTAAAATGGAGGGCCAAGTGTTTCACCTCTTACACAGACTAGATAGTATGTGCTGGATAAGAAGTGTGAGGTCCTGCTGAAGAGAGGGTACAGCTGCTGACCTGAGGGGCTCTCAGGCTAACAGAAAGGCCCCCACATCCCAGCATAGTGTGTGGCAGCCGCAGCCCAGGAAGCCCTACCTGGAAAAGCCAGGAAGGAAGAGCTAGCTCTGCTGTACTGCCCACTGGATACCCCGTGCAAAGCAGGAACTTGACGAGCACTTGGCAAAGGCAGGCAAAATCCTGAACAGCGTGGACCTCAAAGTTCGAGAAACAAGGCTCTGATGAGGTCAAGGTTATAGGATGCCATTCCTTGCCATCTGCTTGCTCTCCAGCTCACTACCTGCCCAGCTCCCCCTGTAGCTCTTGCCTCCATCACACCTTTCTTCCACATTCAACTGAAGAGACTAGCACTGGGAGCCACACACACACACCCAACCATTGGCTCAGGACACACCTAACAGTCAGTGTATTAGCCACACCCAGGAACTCCACCATCCTTTCACCTGCCTTTCTCCAAAGCCTCAAAGCTATCCTGCCAGGCTGAGGGTACTAGACCTACTTTCCGCATGGGGGAACCGAAGCTCAGAGAGGTTAAGTCCCTTACCCTCACACAGCTGGGAAACGAGGTCCTGGGATTTGAACCCATGTTAGCTAAGTGAATAGTCCTAGTTGCAGCTTTCTCCATTACCTGTGCTGATGAACTCGGTTTGGATGACTTCTTGGATTATTTAAGAAGAGAAGCTGGATCTTGCTTACAACTGTGCCACAGAGAGGGTGGAGTAGCTCTGGGCACCCTCGTCTGAGTGCAGCTGTGATGTGAATCTCCACATCCAGAGACAAACTAGCCCACCCAGCATGCCCACACCCCCTGTCACCCACCTGGTCTGTGGTGAAGGCCAGGCTGGCTTTGGGTCTCTGAGGTAGGGTCCTAGGGCAGGGGCAGGTCCACCCGCAATGTCCTTGTTAACTCCTCCAAGACAAGGCTGCTCCTGGACAGCAGAACTTCCTGGAGGCTGAGTCTTCCCCTGCCCCAAGGAGGCCTAGGCCCCAAAGCCCATAATGAGTGGGCAGGGCGTCGGAGGGGCACAGAATTGCCACCCCAAAGTATGCCTCTTTGGCATAAAGATTATCTTGAGCTGGTTATTAAGAAACAGCAGACACAGGAGAAGCTCTGAAAATTGAATAAAAGTCACCGGTTCCTAAGAAACATTTACATGTATAAAGGAAATCTCCATTTGTAAGGGGGTCTCTCTGTTGGTCAGGGAAAGAGGATAATTAAATCTCTAGAAAAGCTTATCAATGGAGAAGGCAGGGACCTGAATCTGCATAACAACCTGCCCTTGTTCACAGGGTTTGCCTGAGAGCCTCCCAGGCCTGGCTCCCTGCCCCCAATGTCTTCTGGTGTCCTTGGCTGGAGAGGGATTTTAGGCGGTAGGCTGAGCCATCGCGAAGAGTTCCTCGCTCTTCCTGGCTCTCCCTCTTGTATCCATGTTATTAAATTTCTGTTTTTCTCCTGTTCATCTGGAGAAAATTATGGGGGGGTGAGGGGCATCTCAGCCAAGAACCTGGAAGGGTAGCGGGAAAAGTATTTTTCCTCCCGTACCTGCGTGCCTGAGCCACACCCAGGCCTTGGTGGGAGGGCCAAGGCTGCCCTTTGCCCTCTCATCCTGACTTCTGTGATGCTTCCTCTGTGCTCATGCAAAACCTTGACAAAACGAAGTTCTCTGTTTTTGTCAGGCATTGGGGCAGTCTGGCTTTCCAACTGCTCATGTTATTTTTTGCCGCAAATGTTTCTATTATGCAACCTGGTGTGGAGTTGGGACTGACATTTGATTTATAGGTGGCATGGGGGCAGGCCACACTAGATAAATAACAGGCTACCAGGGACTGTTGGCCTGGCGTTCGGGGCAGGCGGCCGAGGAGCAAGGGGCAGAGCAGGTTGCTTGTAGTCCAAGGTCTCTAAGCAAGGGGCTCCTTCTCAAACAGCGCCTGGCACATTGCACTTCCAAGAAGCCACTTTCTGCCAACTGCCGAACGGGCGTGCCTGCGCAGGACTTGGGCAAGCCACGGGCCGCTGCTGCTGCCGCTCCGCAGCACAGACCATGTAGCAGTTCTCCAGTAGGGCAAAGCACCTCTTTGCCCCCCTTGACTTGAATCAGTCATAAGAACCACAAATGGCATTGTAAAGTGACAGATGTTCCTTTACAGATGCGGTATTGTTACCAACACCCCCAATCTGGAATCGAGTGCCCAATGTGCAGTAAGCCAATCTCTGAGTCCCTGGGTTTGAAGCAGAGAGAGCTTTCTTATCAGAAGGGTGGCCCAATGAGAAGGCAGGGGCCTTTCTCCAGTCTGCCTTACCTGATCACCAAGGGATGGCTCATATACTGTTGGCATAGGAAAGTGGGGTTCAGGGCAGAAATGAGGGCCTTGAAATTTCTCAGAATTCCGCACTATCCCATCTTTCTGGTGCTGCCTGCAGGGTTTCCTCATGGGTCATGTTGACTCCACATCTGGTATTAGCTCCCCCTGGCCCCTCCTGTAACCAGCTTCAGGGAAGAGAACAGACACCCAGACAAGGTTAACGATCCTTGCAAGGTCGTGCAGTGGGCAAGGTTACCATTGCAGTAGGGGCGGCCTCGTGAAGGTATAAGCCAAGAAAGAAATCGTTGTCTGGGCACACTATTCATTTTGGAATCAGAATCTCGCACTTCCATATTTGGGGTTGCTGCAGATATGGGGGTTGGCCCTATAAGTCAGTTGGGTTGGTTTGTAATTCAGCAGTGCCTGGTGATAACTCACAGAATGCTTTCCCAGTTCTGATCTGCACACACATTGTCCTCTGACGTCCCTGCAGTGTGGACACTGAGCTGACCAGGCCAAAAGCCTTGAGGCTGAAGGCCTGAGCCTCATCAACTGATGAGATGCCAAATACTTTTCACTTTTTGAAGGTTGGTAAAATCCCTTGTAAAATCACAGTTGTTGCCTCTTTTGCTGATCCCCCAGTTACTTCACATAGCAAATTAGTGATCTTTATTTGCCTGGGATAAATGATGGCTGGGTATCTTGGGGATCCCCCTCACCCTGCACTGGGTGGGGAGGGGAAGTAGGGGGGTGACTCATGGACCTTCCTGACTTTTAATCCCAAACTTGTCCTCCATCACGCCTTCCCTTGGGATGGCCACAGGTGTCCAGGCCAGGTAAGAAGGCTCAGGTGTGCTCTTTGCTGTGGGATAAAGGAGGAGAGAAGTGGAGCCATCAGGGCAGATCCCAAACCAGCCCAAAGGGGGCAGGCAGACAGTCAGGGCCCACTACACATGCCCAGACACCAGGGCCAGCTAGGAGAACCAAAGGTGGGCTTTCAACACTGGAGGAGGCCAAGAGGAGCAGCCCAGCATCCCTGGGTGCCAGGGGCACTGGAAGCCTCTGAAGGAGGACAGAAATGGCGGCTTCAGAAATCCAAGGTGAAGCAAGCCGGCCCGGCTGATTTTGGTCTTAAATATGACCAAAGTGATGCTGGGGTTCTTGTCTGTGGAGTCGAAGAATGAATTTCACAAACACCCAAGGTAGGAGAGCCAGAGAGAGGCTTTTATTGAGAGATAAAGTGAGAGGACAGAGCTCCTGGCTCATGCCAGGAGGGGACAAGAGAGTCCGGGGTGATGCGTTGTCTAGGGGTTTTTATAGGCAGTTGAGGATTTTTGGGAACCAGATAAAGGCTTAGGGGTGTGGACTTGTTAAGTGGTTCCTGAATATTTAGAATTAACTTAACACAAGCAACTTCCTGCTCTGATGATTTCTCCCTGAGATACGAGCATCTTGGTCTGGGGGCATATGAAACAAGGCCTCCTGCCCAGCCCCTAAGGTGGGCTGAGGTATTGTTTGCTAAAGAGTAAGTTAAGAAACTTCTTAAACTTCCTGCATGTTAAAATGCAATCTTATCTTTAAGGTGGAATCTTTCCTGCCTTTTACTATGTTATTTACAGCTGGGTCTGCAGGCTAAATTAGTTGCCCAGTTTGCAAATCACCTCATCAGATCTGAAGGAGGAAAGACAGCACATAGACCTGGGCCTTTTAGCATGCTAAAGTGAATCTTACACATGATCACAAATGATTAGCATAATAAAAACATGTGCTACTCTTTATCTGGGGAATATTAACCGATCTCACTGAAGAATGATTCTAGAATTAAAGTTTAACACAGAGCTTTGGTAGGGGGTATCCTTGCATGTAGTTACATTGCTCTAACTGCAAATATCCTGCCTTGCTTTTTCCGGAGGCCCTCACCCTATTCTGTCTAAGCTCATGGTTCCTGTCTCAAAAGGAGAAATGGACACTGGAATTTTCTTTTGCTTTTTCCTTCTATCTTAGAATGCCAAAGGGATTATAAACCATGTGAGAAACTAGCAAATGTAGTCAAGGCTAGTGTGCTTTATTCTGTCCAAGGTATCCATGTCCTCCTTTGGATGTTTATCCCCAAGGTCCCTTCATGTTATTATATTGGTGGAGGTCTTGGAACTGATCTGCACAGAACCTCACAGCTGCAAGCCAGAGTGGTGTCACCTCTGGAGCCTCTTATATTTCTGGTGTGTTCTGTTGGGGAGTCAGGTGTGGTAGGTGAGGGGTCACATACGTGTGCATAGTGCTAGAATTTTCGAAAAGAAATAAGAAAAGCATTCCAATTATTGGTGTACTTAATTCTACGACCCATTTCCCCCATTTTCAATATGGACTTCGACAAGAAAGATCTGTTTATGCCCTCACACGACTCAGTGTCAGATTAGACCTGTCAAAGTGACATTTTCAGCACTATAGGGTTTGCTGTATTTTTGACCCCTGTTTTGTGAGGGGACTGTTGTATGTAAATACCTGGAAAAGCCAATCCTAAGGTGAGCTGGGCATCGAGGCCGCCAGGTAGCATTTCACTCTGTGAACAGAGGGTTTCTTATGTGGGTTGGAGCCTTGATTCTCCCTACGCCCCCTGAAGCCAGCCCCGCTGCCACTGTCCCAGGCCGGACCCCGATTACGTCTTGTCTCTTCCACCACTCCAACCTCGTTGCTGGTCTCCCTGTGTCCAGGCTGGCACTTAGATAAAAAGGCTCCTTGAGCCCATATCTGCCTGTGTCACTTCCCTGCTTAGGAGATAAAGGCCAAACCTGCCCCAGAGGGTCTTCCGTGCTCCAGTTCCCACTGGATTGTCTGGTCACACCTCCAGCAGAGATGCCTTGGCCACAGCCACTCACAGGGCTGGCTCCACTGAGCGCCGCCTCTTGCCGGGAACCCCACTGGGGCACACAGACCATGACTGTTCTCCATCCAGAGCCCAGTGAGATCACAACAGGCTAGTAAGCCCTCTATTGCCATTGCCATTTTCCTTAGAAGTGTGTGATGGTCCCCAAGTAGTGGGTATACAAAAAAGAGCCCTGGTGTAGACGTCAAAAATCCTGGGGTCTACTCCCTACTCCACAATTAACTCCTGAGGAGTTGGGCTGAGGGGCCAAAGAGGTCAAGTTAGTGCCCTTCTCTGTGCCTGTTTCCTCCTCTGTGAAATGGGAATGCAGTAATGGTACTTAATCTACAGGGGCTGTTGCCCTCTCCTCCTCCTGGACAAGTTTGGGTGAGTAATCACTGAGGCTCAGGGACTTTTTCGTTCACTTTATATGACGTTGTTGTTCACTCAAGTTCTGCCTGAGTACACAGTCAGACCGCCCTGTCTCACTGCACAACCTTTCAACTCAGCACAAGCTGCAGTGGCTGCTGCACCATTTCACTATAGTCCCTTAGCCGGTGAACTGGTTCCCTCCACTGCACCACGGCGGAAAGTCGTTTCTTCAAGATGCACTTGATGGCCTGGACCATGGGGATGGCGGGGGGCGGGGCTGTGAGGTCTCCCAGGACAGCCCAGGCACTGTGTGAATACGGCTTGCTCTCTTCCCTCTCCTGCCTCTCTGGCACCCTTGGCAGGGCCTTGTTACGCAATGCTGGACCGAGCTGGGGAGACAAACCCAGCCTGCTGTGTGGAGCCTTCCCAGGTGGGGCTCAGATTCAACTGCGGCTGGGTCCAAGGACTTTTGACTCTTCCCTCGCCTTGTCTTGAGTCCCGCCCTCCTGCACAGAGCCCACAGCCCTACCTTGCTTGCTCTGCCCTCCTCAGCGTACCTCACCGCCTCATGTTATCTCCCTTGGTCTAGTGTGCCGAGCCAGCTCAGGTGGGAGCTGCTGGCTTCATGGGGGAGGGAGGGTGCAGCAATGGAAAGGGGGAACCCCAGAACCCCAGGGAGCCTTCATTGGTAGAACAGATAATACACACATGGACACAAACGTGCACATGCTCACGTATGTGCAAGCATGCATGTGCTCACATACGTACACATGCTCAGATGTGTGCACACTCTCACACCCATGAGCTTTCCCCCACTCACACGTATGACCAGACCCACATGCTCCTGCACACAGCCGTTCTTATCTCTGCATCTCTGGCCCCTGGGGCCTGGTAGCTACCACTCTCCCCACCTGCAGCCCACTGCCCTCTGCTGCAGCCCTCTGGTCTGCATGTGATATTGGTGCTGTGGCCTCCTCTGCCTCTTTGCAGGCCAGGCCAAAACAGCCTGGCCTTGGGCTTGATTATTTCCTGCTTTCTCTTTGATCATTTATATTGTTCACTTCAGCCATTGCCAGCCGATCAGGCAGTCGGGAGGCTGCTTGGGTGGGCTGATAGCATCCTGCAGCCTCACTGGGCCCTCAGCTCTGTCACTTCATCTTTAGTGCCACCTTGGAGCCTGGGGCTGAGGGCTCTGCTGGAAAGGCTCAGGGCTGCACACCCAGCCTTGTCACTTGTTGCCCAGGCAATTGGCTGGAAATGGCGGCTGCTTCCCTCTCACTGTTGCTTACCAAGGGAAGCCAAGGAGAGGAACAGTTCAGTCACTCCTAAGCCATTGTGTCACTCTTGGAAATGTAGTCAACATGCCCATTTGAACTCCCAGCTCTTGGTCTTTTCCTTTTCGTAGCTTGGAAAAACATTTTGGTTTCCAAGCCAAACATTTCTCCTGCTGCCATCTTTGTGAAGCATACATGGGCTTGAAATTTTTGGTTTGGCTTTGATGAGTTTTTTCTCGGGTTTTTTTTCAGCCCCACAGCAACCTCCTTCACTTTTCTGAGGCTTTGGTGGAAGTGTCACTGGTAGCCTGAGCACCACGGAATCATGGAAAGGACTGAGTTTGAATTCTGATCCTGCCACATACTGTGTGCTCTTAGGCAAGCCAGTGAGCAGACAGTAACCACCTGGAAGCTCCTGGAGCACTGGGCAGCAGAATTCAGCGCCAGCGATGCTATCAACTGTGAGTGACCACCTGGTTTTCAGTTGCTATCATTGTTCATCATAGTGCTTGCTATGTCTGGGGCCTGGCCTTTTGGCGTCCATCAGGATAAGCCTTCCTCTGTCCTAGTGCAGAAAGGGGTGGTAAACTCATCCTGAGCTATTGGCTCAGTGGAGTGGGCTGGATGCCTGGGCACAAACACCCTGACTTCCCAAACCTGAGACTGTTTTTGCAGGGTGCGGTGAGAAGCCGAGTTCCACTCCAGTGCACCTACCCAGCTCCCATCCATATACACAGTATCCTCATGGGGCTTTGTGGGGGGATCTGGGAGGCCTGCTAAAACCACAGAGCCCCAGGCCCACCCCAGCAACCACTGGAGAAGACTGGCTTTGCCCCATGCAGTTCTGACTCCAAGGGCTGAGCATCTATTCTCCGGCTTTTGTGCTGGTTTCTCCTCAGCCTGAGCCCTATCCCCTACGGGTCAGTGGGGCTCGCACCAGGAGCACAGGGGCTCTGCTCCCATTTCTTGCCTGCCTGGCCTTCAGTCAAGCTTGCCACATGCCTCAATGGTAGACACCTCTCATTTTTCCTTATTCCTTGTTTAAAAAGAGCAACAAATGGTTTTAGATGCCTTTTAGAAGAGATTATAGGAGGAGAATTAGGTTGTACTGTATTATTATGTATTTGAGAGGCATTCAACATTGTTTCCAGAAAATTCCTTTGGATGTTTAATACCCATCACCTGGTTGTCATGGCAAGGTGTCTATACGTTTGCTGGGGTTGCTGTAACAAAGCCCTACAAGCTGGGAGGCTTAGAACAGAAAAGTATTGTCTCCCAGTTCTGGAGGCCAAAAGTTGAAGATGAAGGTGTGGCCAAGGTTGGGTCCTTCAGAGACCTGTGAGGGAAGGTTCTGCTCCAGGGCTCTCTCGTTGGCTTGGAGATGGCCGCCTTCTTCCTGTGTCTTCACATGGTCTTCCCCTGTGCATATCTGTGGCCTAATCCCCTCTTCTCAGAAGGACACCAGTCAGACTAGAGTAGGGTCTCCCCTAATGACCTCACTGTAACTCGATCTCCTCTATAAAGACCCTGTCTCCAAATCCAGTCACATTCTGAGGTGCTGGGGGTTAGGACTCCAATAAGTCTCTTTGGAGGAGAAGAGTGGGAGGCAACTGAACCCATAGTAGTGACTCTCCGAGCCAGGCATCCCTAGCCCAAATGGGTCTGCTCTAGCTTGGGGATGAGAGGCTCACTCTTTCCTCAGAGTGGCTGTGGTGTCTATTTGAGAGGCCACTCCAAAAAAGAGAAGGGCATCACTGTCCTCTAGGCCCAAGAGGAGGCTTAGGAAAGCCCAGAAGTTGAACAAGGGGCTGATGCCTCAGATGGTGGGGCCCTCCATCTCCCCTTAGGGACCAGGGAGTGGCTCTGAGTAAGGACAAAGGGCAGGAACTCAGTCTGTAATTGGTCCACGAAGGAGCCTTAAACCAGGAGAAAGAGGGGGAAATTGTGAAAAATGAAAATTGGGGATGCTACTGCTTTTCATCACACGAAGTTGCCCAAGGTAAGACTACAAAGAGAGCTTAAATGTCATCCCTTCAGATCCAAAGGCCTTGCACACATTTGAAGGCAAGCTCCCAGTGGCTTGCCAGCCATCCTGTGCTGTGTGGCCAAGGAGAATGGATTTGGCTTGTGTGCAGACTAGCCAGGCTGGGTGAGATGCTCAAGGTGGTATCTCCCTGTTGCAAACAGCCTGGGGCAGATTCTTGGTGGCGCTGCACCTTCAGTGGGCCACACCTGTTACCTGGCCTATTTCCCAGGCAAGGAGAAGGAGCTGTCTATGGGCTCCCAGCGAGAGAAACCAGAGAGAAACCAGAGACACAGCTCTCTGAGAGGGTCCCAGGCATAGCTAGCCCTACTTTCTGGGAGAAAATGGCTTTTTTGAGGGATTTGAGCTCTTCTGAGTTAAGTTGATAGTGTGGCTAGATCTGAATACCCATGTGATGGTGCAAACCACAGTTGTGGCAGCAGGGAAATGTGCTTTTTGTTTACTGCAAACAGATTTGAAATATATTGAAAATGGTTCTCCCAAACCACCCTACAGTGATTGTAATGATGGTGTTTTGTTTTTTTCCCTTCACCAATAACCGTGCTAGGATATCATTGGCAAGAATATGATCTAAATTGAGAAGGTAGCTAGTCTCAGCAACAGTTTAGCTCTCACTTGAATGTTTCCCATGTTTTTGTTGCTTTTCTCCCTGGGAGTGATGCATGAGGAAACTCTCTTTGTACTCTCAGGGGTGGGGCTCAGTTTGCTCTGGCCCTTCTGCTGCTGATCCATCTGGCCACTCGGCACTGCATAGGATGAGCAAGGCCCTTACACGGCCCTCAAAACCAAACCAGCAAGTATAGTCTCTCAGTGTGGGGGAAATGGAAGCTCCTACGGCCAGGATCCTCACCTGACCCTAAACTACTTGATGATGTAACTGGCCGACTGCTAGGCTATTGCTTCTACACCCGTAGGCAATGAGCTATAATTGACTGAGTCACTATATAAAGAGCTCAGCTCAGGGCAGAGGTGGATTATGGGCCTGTAGGCTGCTGGATGTAGACATGATCCTAGTGCTTGACCTACCACTGTGGGAAAAAAGCCAGGTATGAACCCTTTTACCCCAAGAACGTGCCATTGTTATTTCTCGGTCTTATCAAATCCATAGTGCACTTGCCCAGGCCTGAAACCCTCAGGCAAGACACTCAGTAGCAAAGGTATGGCTCCAGATGGAGATCTATGGGGCAGCTTTGGCAAAACACCAGCTTTAGTGTGCATTTGCATCTGGCTGAGGTGGGGTGGCCCTACACCCTTCGAAGCACAAACACATACTGTGCACACTCTAGCGGTGGACATAGGCCACAGCAGGGTCTATGGTGGCAGAAGGCTCAAGTCCATGGCTAATGTGGACACTGGCTTTTCAATCATTAGCCAGGGAGATCTGGGAGAGGCTAGTGTGGGCCAAGAAGCAGCTGTGTCTGAGGTGGACAGGTATTTCCCAGGTACTCCAGGTGCCTTAGAGATTGCAACACAAGGCTGAGAGAAATGTGTTCATCCTCCCAATATTTTGTACTGCTTGCAAATTAGCCTTGACACTGACCAGAGTCTGGGCCTTGGGCCCAGCTGGGTGGGATCTTGTTATCATCAGCATGCCACCGTACATTCTTAACTAAGGCTTGTTTGGCACCTCCTTTTCAATGCAGATGCTTCTATTTTCATCAGACCCCACCACAGCCTGGCCATTCTTGTGGCAAGCTACTTAGTCACCCTAACAGTAATGCCAGAGTTCTTGTTTGTGGAGTTGAAGAATGAGCTTAGCAAACAGGCAAGGTAGGAGAGCAAGGCAGAAGCTTTTATTTAGAGATAAAGTGAGAGGACAGAGCTCCTGGCTCACACTAGGAGGGGACAAGAGAGTCCCAGGTGGTGTGGTGTTTAGGGGTTTTAAAGGCGGTTGAGAGACAAAGGGTTAGGGATGCACACCTGCTAAGTGGTCCCAAAATGTTTATCTTTGAAGAGACATTAAGTTTCTTATTAGTCTTCCTGGTTATTTACAAGAAACTTACTGCTCTGATTTCCTCCCAGGATAGCAGCTTCCTGGTCTGGGAGCATATCACTCAAGACTGCCTGCTTTGCTCCCAAGGTGGGCTGAGTTATTGTCTGTTTATTAAAGGGTATGTTAAGAAAGCTGCTTTTTAACAAATTTGGTTTTTAAATGCAATCTTATTTTCAAGATGGAATCCTTCCTGTTTCTTTTGGACTTGCTTGTTAAAGTGCCCAGGTGGCAAATCACTTGACTAGGGCTGAAGGAAGAAAAGCAGCACCTGGGTACAGTCAGAAAAACAAGCTGGGCCCCCCAGCAGCCAAAGCAAATCTCACAATGGATTATCTTGCTTCGTTTTTTCCAGAGGCCCTCACCCTACTCTGTCTAAACCCTTGGTCCCTGTCTCACCAGGAGCCTCATTAGTTCACTCACACTTGGCCTATGGGACAAACTCTGACCTCTGGGCAGACTCCACCCAGCTGGAGCCAGTGTGCTGTTTAAATGGGCTAAGCTAATCTGCTATGGCTTGGTTGTGATTTAACGTGTGTTTTCAATAAGATTTCATTTAAATTTAAATCTCATTTGTAATGTCTCAGGGCTAAGGCTTTCCAAGAGGAGCTAAGTGAGGTGGTTCATATGGTGTGAGAGGAGTGAAGTTGCTGTTTTGAGACGGGCATCTTGGCACGATGGGTTGGGGAGCAAGTGGGGTGTGTGGGGGGTGATTTGTTGAAGGTGGCTGTCCCTAGATGGTTGCTTTCTTTGGTTTTAATCTATTTTCTGTAGCAGAGTGGGGACAAGTTACTCTTGACTAAAAATATTTGTTAAGAGCCTATTGCTTTTGTTACCACTCTATGTCCCACCTCCACCTGGTTCCCATGAGAGCCCCGGTGTTCATGAAGGGATGTCCGGGTACAGGGGAATCAAGGGAATGGGGAACCCAGAGGATCCTCCCGCCTCTTTGTGTGAGACAAAGGTCAGTTACTGGGTTTCTACACTTGAAACCAATATAATATTGTATATCAACTATAAGTCAATTGAAAAAAAAAGGTCAGTTAGTGGGAGAAAATATTTGCAAATCATATATTTGCTAGGAACTTGTATCCAGAATATATAAAGAACTGAACAATAAAAAGATAAAAGATAAATAACCCAATCAAAAATGTGCAAATATCAGAATAGGCATTTCTCCAAGAAAGGTGATGCACATGGCCAGTGACCACACTAAGATGCTCAGCATAACCACTCATAGGGCAAACGCAAAGCAAATCGAAACCACGAGGAGGGAATACTTCATGTCTCCAGGATGGCTAGACTTCTTTTTAAAAAAGGAAAAGAAGTAGTATGACAAGGTAGAGCAATTGGAACACTCATATATTGCTGGTGGGAATGTAAAATGGTATAGTCACATTGGAAAATAGTCTGGTAGTTCCTCAAAAAAGGTAAACATAGACGGACTACTCTATGCAATTCCATTCCTAGTATAGACCCAAAGGAACTGAAAACATATGTCCACGCAAAGACTTGTACATTAATGTTCACGGCAGCCTTATTCATAATGGCAAAAAGTGGAAGCAACTGAAATGTCCATCGATGGATGAATGGATAAAGAAAATGTGGCCTTTCCCTATGATAGAATATTAATCAGCCATGAAAAGAATGAAGTGCTGACACAGGCCACAAGATGGATGAATCTGAAATACATTACGTGAAAGAAGCTCGTCACAAAAGGCCACATACTGTGTGAGTTCATTTATATGAGATGGCAAGAACAGGTACATGTGCAGAGACAAACAGCAGATCCGTGGGTGATGGGCTGGGGGGAAAGGGACAACCAGAAGTATCTGCTAATAGGCTTTTTGGGGTGATGGCGATGTTCTGGCATTAACTAGTTGTGATGGTTGCAACCTTGTGAATATACTAAAAGTTGTACACTTTGAAAGGATGAATTTAACAGTATGTGAATTATATCTCAATTTTAAAAAACTATAATAAACCAAGTAAAAAAAAAAAGATCAGGGCTCCTAACTGCCTACCAGAGAAATGTATGTTTGGCATTAACCTTGGTGAGATCTGGGGATCTATGGCCCTGGCCTCTGTTCCAGCTTCTAAAACTTGCTTTGTAATGCTGCTTTGACCTTGATCTGTGATAATCTGGGAGTGGGGCAGGGATCACACAGGATGGGGCCTCAATTCTCCATTCACATGGAGGCACAGTACTGAGGGAAGGATGTCTCTAAAGAATTCCAGAGAGGTCGCCTAAGGTCATGGTTAAGAATACGTGTTCTTGAGCCCAACAGCCTGGTGTTGGAATTCCAGCATCCCACCTCAAGACTGTGTGACTCGGGCACATCACTTAAAATCTGTGAGCCTCCACATCCTTTTGTGTGGAATCAGGGTAAGCCCAGCACCCCCCTTCCCAGTATTGTGAGGATTAAATGCAAATAAATTCCTTCGCACAGTGCCTGACATATGATTAGTACTTAATAAATGGTCGTTTCAAGATGCTGGGTTGGGGAGAGGATGCCACAGTGGTCAGCAAACCAGAGCACTTGACCATGGGCTTCCAGTCCTTTCTCTGTCACTAGCTGCCACCTCCCTGGCCCTCAGTTCCTCGTCTGTCAAACTGGAAACTCATCCTGCTTTTTGCCCGTGTGAGCCTCCCTCTGGAGCCTTTTGAATGGGAAAATGGGTCTGTATGGTGTGTGTGTGTGTGGGGGGGGTTCTGTTTCAGAGAACTTGGTTCCACATAAAATGGTACCTCCGGGGCCAGCATCTGCCCTCTTTTCTAGCTATGCTCTGTTCCAATGGACCAAATGCCAAAGGAAGGCACTCTACCCAGCAGGCCTGTAGCCAGTGGCGTAGACCAGGGTTCCAGTCCTGACTCTGCCACGGACTGATCTTAGGCATGGTCTCTGCTTTCCCACCTGGTCGGAGGGGACGCTGTGTGTAGGGCCCGCACAGCTCAGACTTCAGCAACCCCTCCCTGGCATGCCCCATCCCCTCCTGCCTCCTCTCCCCTGGGTGCAGAGGGCAGGCTACGGGCTGGGGGCCTCTCTCTGGCCGGCCCTGTTGTTTGTTTTGATTCCTGGTCTGTTGGAGGAGTCCACTGTGCATCTCTCATCGGAGCGCTCACCATTTCCCCCAGCCCTGAAGCGCTGAAACCTCCACACCACTGCCCAAGAGTGTTCTCTGGCCCTGTTCAAAGTGCTTTCAGAAAAAAGTGGTCCCTAGCTGAAGTGAGCATGATGGGGGTTGGCCTACATATGATCTGATTTGCGTGTCCCTCCTTCTTGCCTGCACGCAGAGCCAAGTGGGGCTCTTTCTTTAAATTTTTTGATTGTGGTAAAAATATACAGAACATAATGTTTACCATTTTAACCATTTTAAGTGTGCAGTTCAGTGCCATTCACTGTGTTCACACTGCTGTGCAGCCATCCCCACTATCCATCCCCAAAACTATTTTCCTCGTCCCCCGTGGGAACTCTGTCCCCAGAACTATAACTCCTCTTCTTCCTCTGCTGCCAGCCCCGGGCTCCTGCCATTTTCCTTTCCTTGTCGTTTCAAAGTTGACTCCTCTAGTGACCTCATGTAAGTGGAATCATCTGGTATATGTCCTTTTGTGACTGCTTATTTCACTGAAAATAATGTCCTTAATGTTCATCCACGTGGTAGCATGTGTCAGAATTTCCATCCTTTTTTAAGGCTGACAGCATTCCACTGTATAGGTGTATCATGTTTTGTTTATCCATTCATCGGTCAGTGGACATTTGGGTTGTTTCCAAAGTGGAGGGCTTTTATACAATGTGTCCAGTGGTAGGAGGAGAGAGGGGAAGACCTAGGCAAGGGAGCGGGCAGAAACGGGGCTCAGCTGACCCCGGGATTATACCCCACCCCTGCCTCTCAGTCTCCTTGCAAAGCTTGGCCTTGCTTGAGGAGGAAGGAAAACAGAGGGGCTCTTGGGAGGGAGGGATGCTGAGCAAAGAGGTGGGGGCTTCCCGTCTTGCCCCATCCAGGCAGCAGTAACACAGATGCGCCTCCCGCCAGAAGCCTTACCGAAAAGGACTGCTGTGATCCTCCCCATTCCAGAAACAACACCACCAAAACCACCCGTCCACCCGATCTGGAAGCGCAAAGGAGAGTGGCCTGCCTGCCTGCCAGTCAGGCAGCCGCTTGGGAGGATTGGAAGGCTTCCATGTTCACCTGGCTTTATGAACGTCTTTAGTGCTAGTGTGTTTTGGTGCTGACGCTGAGGCCAAAAGTACACGAATGATGGTTCTCGGCCCATGCATGTCAAATTCTTCACCGCCATGGCACAGTTTTCAATGGACTTCCAAAGTGGCCTACTGGCCAAATGGGAAATATCCACTTAAATCTACCTTTGTTAAAGGGCAACCTCCTCTAAAACCATTTGCCCAGGATCTTGAATGTACACATATTTGTGGAGTCGCAAACCTCCCCTCCCTTCTTATTTGCCTGTCCCTGTCCAGCACAGCACCCTGACCCCTGCAGCCACCTTCATCGCTGCTGGGTTCCCTGAAGCATTTGCTGATGCTGCCTGAACTGAAGGAGTACGCCCTCAGTACGTCTGGCCTGTATCCTCTGTGCCCTTCCCCACATTCAAGTCACATGGGGAAGCTGTGGCTCCAAGTTCCCAGAGCATAGCCCAGATTTTTAGGAAGCAGTTACTCTACCTTGGGATAGTTCTGTTCATCTGGAAAGACCTTCTACACAGGCCTTCTGCCTGATGGGCCCAAATCCATTCAAGAGCTGCTAATTTTCTGATGAAACCATCAGTGTTGAGAGCTCTCTTAGTTCTCTGAGCCCCGAATGGAGTTCCGTAAGCTAATTGTGCTTGAAAAAGAGGGTTCAAAACACCTATTTGACAAGTTAGGCAGGGCTGGAACTGTGGGTAACACAAGCAAAATCCTTCTCTTATTTGGAGAAGATGTTTGAAGGGCATGCCCATCTGCTGCTCCCATGGCCTGTGGCTCAGATGGCTCAGTCTCCTCCAGGAAAGGCACGAAGGACCAGATAGCAGGGGGCCAGGTTTCAGGGTATGCTGCGTAGGAACGTGGACCATTTAACTCAGCAATATTTTCTGGGCCCAGTGCCGTGATGGAACTGTAGGAGACCAGGCCACCATGATGGATGGGTGAAGACTGGGAAGTAGACTGGAAGGTAAGTAAGTGAGGCAGGCACCCCCATGCTGTAAGAAGCCTGGCACTCTGAAGATGGCCCTGGACAGCCCAAAGGTTGAGGCAGGAGCCCCAGAGATCTGATTCAGCCTTGCCCTTTGAGGCCAGCCACTTTTATTGTTCCTGGCCCAGTGCCAGTCCAGGACAGGGTTGGGTGACATGACTGCCTGCTGTTGGGAGTCTCCTCTGGAGATAGGGAAGCCTAACCCCCATTGCATGGCTCACCTTTCTCCCTTACCTCCTGCCCGGAACCTTTTTTGTGGGAGCCAGAAATGAGGAGGCATCTGACAGCAAGGCTACCAAGTGGGCTGTCTCCCCAGCCAGTCTCTGGGGAGGCTGCGGAGAGAGGGAAGAGGAAATGTGATCGCCACGGCCCCTTAGAGTCTCTTAAGACATTTGAAGGAACTCTTGAGAAGTGCTGGGGAGGGGCTTGTGACGAAAGGAGCAGGCAGGTAAGGGGACCCCTAGAAGGAGTAAAAACCACCCTATCTGGCTGAAAAGCAAACACAAGCCTTTGCATTAATAAAACACTCAATGAAATGAATAATTTAGTCTAGCCATGCCTTTTGTTTTGATCCTAAGTGGGAAGACTGTGGCAGCTCTTAACAAATGGCCCTCAGTGACTTCCACTGGGGCCAGGACATGCCCCGAGTGATGCACTCGGCCCCCACCCAAGCCTACTGCATTCCCAATTAACAGTTTTCAACATGAAATTTAGGGTGCTTTTTCCTTCTTCCTAATGAGGTTTCTTCCTTCCCTGCTGTCTTGCTACAAAGCTTGATGCTGTCTGAGTGTGTTCATATGGTGCTCGAGTGCGTTATCTGACCTTGATTGGTGTTTGGGGAGCCGGTTAAATAGATTACATGGGGGTTACCTTGGCAACTGTCTTCGCTGATTTAGCAATGCGGTTCATTCTTGGACACAGGACTCTCGGCGACTCTGCGAGCCCACTGCTGAGCGTTAATCATTAACACCAAGTTGGACATCAGCTCTGCCAGGCAGCAGCCAGGAGGAGACTGGGGAAGGGCTGGGCAGTCTTTTTAGCTGTGACTCAAGTGGTCACGATGGGGGCCCTAAATGTGGTGCCACAGGAGAAGGAGGTGGCCAGGAGCCAGCCTGAGGTCTGCCTGTCCCTTTGCCCACCACCCTCCACAGTGGCGAGAAAGATCCCACAGATTGGCCCACTGGGCTCCAGCTGTGCTCGTCGTGGAGATGCTGCCCAGGCCACTTCCTCCCTCAGCCGGCAGGGAAGCCATGCTGGCTGTGACCCTTGGCAGTCTGCCCTGGTCTGGTGGGGCTGCATGGGAGCAGAGACTGAGGCTCTGTGGTGTGGGGGCTCTGGTCCTTCTGTACACCTCCCTTATGGTGTGACTTAGGGCAAGTCATCTGACTTCCTGGAGCCGTGGTTTCCTCCCATATGTAACATGGGGCAGCAGCAGTGCCTCCTCCCTGGCACCCACCAGTGCTACTGGCTCCATGGCTAGCAGAGGGTGCGTCTACTCCTATGCTGAAATAGTTTTAATTTTTTAACCTGAAGCTAAAACTCGCCCTGTGCCAAAATAATTATTGTCTATTTTATGGAAGAGGCTGAGGCTCTGAGTGGCCAACTAGTCTGAATTGCACAGCTGCTAAGAGACAGCTGGGATGAGAACTCAAGCCACCCTGATCCCCATCTCGGCCCCAGAGGGGCATGTGCCTGAGAGTGGTCAGGCTGCAGGGCCAGAGGCACCCACTGACCCCCTGGAGGGTGCATCAGGGGAGGGTCCCCTCCCTGAGCTTGTGGTTTGAGGCCCAGGGCAGAAAGCAACAAAAGAATTAGCCCACCAGGCTCAGGTCCTGCCTAAGTTGACAAATGTCGGATGACAAGGGTCAAGGTTACCACATAGCCAGACCTGCACCAGCCCAGAGTCTTCAGCTCTCTGGCTGTAGGCGGACTATTCCTTGTCTACTCAACACCAACAAGAAAGCAAGAGGCTCATGCCTAATAAACCCACATACCCAGAAAGCACTTCGTGGTTTGCAAAACATGTTCATGTCCACTTTTCCCTTGACTGATCTAATAGCCCAGGGAGGGGATGGAGCAGGGAATTGCTAACAAGGAGCCGAGGGCTAGAGAAGTACCCCCTTGGCTGCATGTTCTGTACCTGCACTCACGTTTCATTCTGAATAGCTGATACCTCGATACTAGTGGAGCTGAAAATGGGCCTCCAGGGGGACAAGTAGACAGACAAATGGCCTCTGAAGTTTTGGAGTTTGCAACCATCACAGCTGGAATCACCTGCAGAGAGCCTGGCCTAAGCCCTGGTTCTTGTCCTGTTTGCCTGCATGTCAGGCTGCTGGGGTACGAGGCAGCTGGAGTGCAGCCTAGGGAAAAGCTTGCATTGCTCTGCAGACCTCACCCACCCATGTGCTATGGGGAAAGAGCATGGGCTTTAGAGCCAAGCAGAGCTGAATTCAAGCCCTACCTTCACTAGGCACTCACTTTATTGTTTCCTCCCTAAGAATCAGTTTCCTGGGATAATAGCTTCTTTTCTGGGTTGTTATAATGAATTGAGATAATGTATACAAATTACTTTATCATGTAGGTAGTGGAATACTCCAACATTTTTTTTTTATCAAAGTGGCATGAGATGTGTGTTTTAAGTGCACATGAACTGGCTACAAAGAAGACAGAATGGAAGGGGGAGAGTGGGTTTTAAATAATCCAGGTAAAAATGATGGCGGCCTGGCACACAGTAGTAGCTGTGGAAATGAGAGAAGTGGTGGGTGTAGTCCGGACATTTTTAGGATATAGAAGGAAAGGGCCAGACAGGAGGGAGAGAAGCCAATGACTCTGCTTTCTGACCCAATCCCCTGTGGGGCTGGTGGTGTGGTGGAGCCTCATGCTGAGACAGGGAGCGCTGGGGCAGAGGCAGGCTTGAGGAAGGGGCAGGGAGTTGGTGAGTTCTGTTTGGGGCAAGTTGGTTCGAAGAATCTGTAGGGCATCCAGGGAAGATGTCTAGGGGATAATCGGTCCAGCTGTTAAAGCTTAGAGCTAGAGCTGAAGATGTGGGAGCCATGAGCAGAGAAATGTTCATTGAAATCATGGTACTGGATGAAATTACTCAGGGAAAATGAGAGCCAAGGGGAGCTCCAGAAGAACTGTAGGCCAGGCGGTAACATGATTGTACGTGCAACTGCGAAAGGTCACGTCATGAAATGTGGAGGATGGCTCACGGGGAGAGGGACCACAGGCAGGGCACCAGGCAGGAGTTTATTGTAGGCCAAAGATGGTGGTGGCAGTAGGCCTGGGGTGGAAGAGACAGCTCCCGGACATGGTGGAAGAGAATGGACCAGGCCTGGTGACTGGCTGGCTGTCGGGAATGAGGGAGGCAGAGGAGTCCAGGATGACCTGGTAGCGACTTGCCCTTGGGTGCTGGGGCAAGGAGGGGCCACTTACTGAGAAGATGAGCACTGGAGAAGGATCAGGTCTCGGGACGTTGCTAAGCCTGAGGGGCCTGTAGGAGCTCCTAGAGGAAATGGTCATAGCCAACACCCAGTGTGCAGGAGAGGAGGCAGGTGGTAGGGTAGAGGGCAGCCTGCAGCACCAGCTCTCACCTGGGGACCAAGCAACGAGCTGCCACAAAGAAAGAGGCCCTCCGGCAGGGTTGGCAGCATGCAGCCCATGCCTGGGTCAGAAGAGCCCTCCAGTGACCCAGAAGGCTTTGCCCTCTTGAAACCCCAGTTCTCCTGCTGAGGAGGTGGTAATTTGTTGGGAAGTCCACATCAGATCCTGGGCAAAGGCCAGGTAAATTGGCAGACCAGCTACCACAAGTGAGGGCATGAGGCACCCGGTGCCCTGCTCTAGGTGGTGGGGGGAGGCCGAGGAAGCCGAACCTGAGTCCTGCCTTCCTCATGGCCAGAGGCATCCACTGTGATCAGAAACAACTCGTCTACATTTCCGGTGTATTCTGAGGCCTCCATGGCCTGGCAGCTGGTGGTTGCTTCCCCGAGTATCTGTGTTTTAAATATTGGGGCACCCAGTAAATACCCTGAAGGAATCTGGCTGGTATGTGAATAATACGATTTGCCACATACAAATGTGGGCAGGTTAAAGAAAGGACACAGGGCACCCAGCGTGGAAGGGAGCAGAAGGGAAGAAGCTCTCCCATGTGCAGAGCACCACAGGTTTCCTTCCACTTCCTTGGACATTGGCAAAGACTGTTCTCCCCACCTGGCAGCTGGAGAGATTGAGGCTCAAGGTAGGGACTGTGAGTTCACAATGATAATCCAGTTCCACAGAACTGGTCCAAGACCCAGAAATCCTACCTCCCAGCCTGGTGCAGGTTCCAGGTCAGTGTTTGGCCGCAGGCAGTGGTGTGCTGGAGCTGGTCCGTCCCTGTTCTCAAAGATGACCATTCAATGTTCAGAAATTCTGGAGCCAGCTGACAGCTGACATCATGTTAGTAGTTTGGAATCAGCCGTGATATGACCATTTACATCATGGGAGCTGACAACTGCTACCGGTACGTCACTGGCCCCAGGTCACTGCAGACTCCTCTTCCAGCTCCTAAGGTTGGGCCCACTGCCAGGGAACTGTGCCCTATGGTTTGGTGGCTGTGTGTGAAGAGCTACAGGGTAAAGGGACTTGGGGGCCAGCGCTCAGGCTTGGGCCTGATAAAGTGTTTCTAGCACCTGCCCTGGGGACACCCAACAGGTCGTACTGATCTACCGCTGAGATCACCTGCCACAGTAAGTCTTAAATTATGAGTAAGAGCAAAGGAGGACTCTGGCATAGGGTCTCATTTAATAACTTCCACTATATTAGTTTAGATGTGGGACACATCTGTCTTGGCCTTTTAGCCTGGCTTAGATCATTATGGAAAAGGAGAAACATGTCAACACCAAATCCCATGGAGGAAGATTCAGGGATGTCAGAATCCCAAGCGATGAAAGACATCATTTAAGAAGGAAATCAGAGCTCCACTAAAATAGGTATATTAGTAGCCATACATCATCTTATTTTATATGTAGAAGCAAAATGAATTGCAGAGTTTTCAGGGTCTTGGAGTAAAAGGAGTTACAGAGAAGACAGTTTCTGCTGTTCACCCTTAAATAAATAGCTGCTGTTCTTGCTTGTTAAAATGTAAAATTTGTAGATCTAAATGTCAGAGAATTCTAGGAAAAATTGCAAAACTATTACTTCATAAACATATAATTGTGCTATTACTGCTACATGTGATGACATTCTATAAATATCACAGTTCAGGCCTCATACTCTATAAATAGACCCAGTTAATCACCGGAAATATATTTTATTTCTTGAATTATAATGGAGTAAATTACAGAGTCTCCATTTTCCAGTGGCAGACAGAGTCCACTCCCAGTTTTGGTCATATCTTTCCCATTGCTTGTGCTCCTCCACGAGCTATAAATACTCTCCAGCAAGTATTAGGACAAGGACAATGGGGGGAGGAGATCAGGTCCACTTGCCAGAGCCCTAGTCTAGAACCCTGGGAAGTGTTTAGACTACACTGCTGAGGCCTGTCGCCCAACACTAGGACAGACGGGGGCTGGCACGGCTGACTGCATCGCTCAGGGTGCTATTGTTAGGGTGCATGGGCAGCTGATTAGATAAGTGTGAGCTGCTGTGGACTCAGAAGCGGATGGAACGACAATCTGGAATGCCTTCTCTTCAGCAGGCTTGAGGGCTGACTCAGGCAGTGGTTCCTAAGTGGCTGAAGCAAAAGGCTCCAAATCTGTTGGGGATGCTTTTCCAAAATCCCCTGCTTGCATCTGTGTGCTATAAACAGTTCACTAGGCCACAGATTTGGCTATTTTGTAGTTTAAATAGTGCCTCCACTCATACAGTGAAGACCTGTGCATGCTTCACTACAGAACAATACACACATTACTGCCGCGATGGGCTTAGGGTGAGAAGTTGGACATCCTCTGTGGTCTCAGGGATACTGTGGCCAAGGGAAGTTAGCAGCTACCTGCTCTTTCTGGGCCTTTGTAAAAGTGGAGGGCAAGAGGGCTGCAGTGAGATAGAGTGGTGACTGAGTTAGGAAAATTGCATTCCAGCTCTGACATCACCTTAGGCCATGACCTTGGGCAAGTCTTCTCCTTTCTCTTGGGCTCAGTTTCCCCAACCGTATTGTGGAAAGGAAGAGGGAGAATAGTGGCAATGTGGCCAGTGCTGCAGGTCTACACAGTGGCTCAGTCAGTCAACCATCTCTTCTAAGGAGCCTGCCTGGAATCCTACCCTCTGATCACACAGCTGGGTTGTGGCAATTGTTCTAGAAACAGTTTCTTGAAAGTATGATTTATATATTCCTACCCTGACTCTATAAAGGATTGGGGGGTAGGGTGGGTATTGTCCTATGTTAATAAAATAGGAACATGAGAAAAAATAAAGCATTAGGGGGAAAAGGTAGAAACAAACCTGACACTTCCAAGGATTAACATAATTTGGGGATGAAACAAAACTGAGCCAGGAACTTACTGGCAGCCAGAGCAAAAAAGAAAAAACAAACAAACATGCAGAACTCCAGAGTTCTCATCATCAAGAAGGTTTTTGTTGATTTTCAGAGCGCCCATTTTTCCCCAGTGATCCCAAATTCAGAAAGAAAGGCTTTTTTTTTTAAACCCAGGGGTTCAGAATTAAGATACTCAGTGGAACACTAGTAAACAATTTCAAAGAAAATTCAGAAGACATTCTTAAGGCTCTCTAAGACCAGTTTTGAACCAAACCCTGGGCTCATTATTCAAGCAGGGCTTCCTGGGCACAGTTCTGGGGGGCCAGAGCTGGCTGGTTTCCCAGTCTTTCTGGCATGGGGTCAGGTATATTGTGATACAACTGTCTTCATATCATGCCCCCAAATAGTGGCATTATTTCCCATTGACAACTCTGTCCCCTTCACTTTGAGTTGGTAGCTGGTAGCAATTTGTTTCAATGACTGGAGTCAATCTGTGTTTGAAAGGTCAGCACCTGGCCAGGTCCTACAGGCTGAGAGGGGAGAGGACACAGAAGTAGGCCTCAAGGGGCTTACACTCAGGGCAAGAAGGAAGACTTGTCCCAGGAAGCTGTCTGATGGTGTCCCAGAAGTTCCAGCTCTCTTGGGAGAAGGACCTGCTTCATCTGTACTCAATGGTGACCAAGCCAGAGGGCAAAGGACGGGCTGGCAGAAGTGTCATCAGCGCCCAGCGCTTCACCCAGCATGTCGGGGAGCAAGGATCTGGCAGTGGGGACAGTGCTGGGTGTCCCCAAGGCTTCACTCAGGCTGGCTCCTTCGTGCAAGGCACGATAGTAGGCCCCTTGCACAGGACACTCAGAGTGCCCAGGGAGTCCAAGCTCTAGGGGGTCTTAATTTCATGTTGTGATGCGGTCCTGAGCCCACTGGGTGATGTGAACAACAGGCCCTTGTTGACATGGGCCTGTAATAGGCTCTTTTTCTATGTCTTTTGATCTGTGTCTATCCAGAAACAGGGTCCCTGAGATCCATTCCACAAAACCGTTCTGAATACCTACTCCATATCTGTGCCAAAGCAAAGAGGGGTCTGTGCATAAGTGAAGCCAGTCACTGCCAGGAGACTTCACAGTCTAATGGGGCAGACAGCCACTGGAGCAGTGTATCCCAACAGTCTGGAGGGAAACATGAGAAGAATCCTAAAGAAAGAGTGGGCACCAGGTGACGAGGGGGCTGGGTGGACAGGGAGCAGCAGGCCATGAGGGCCAAGTTGTTGTACGGCCAGGGCCTGGTGGGCCGCTCTAAGGGCCTCAGAATTCATCCTGAGGACAAGGGACTCCATGGAAAGGTTTGAAGCAGAGAAGAGACGCGGTCAGGACTATGTGTGAGGCACACACCTTGGCTGCAGTGTGCGGGACAAGCCAGAGGAGTGAGCCACCCCAAGGAAGAAGTATTGGTGTGGATCTTAAGAGGTCCTGCAGGGGGCGCCGCTCCTCCCTTGGCTGCGAGGGTAGGCCTGGCCTTGGGGGGGGCCTGCGCGGTACTTTGCTCACTGCTCTTAGGCAGCCGTACCCGGCCCACAGCTCCTTAGTCCACGGGCACAGCCCTTGCAGCTTCGGCAGTGTGTCACCAGTCCCTGGCCTCCTCCTTACCAAAGCCCTGCCAGGGGTCCCCAGCCAGTCAGCACAGGGGGGCGGTGGAGGGGGGAGCCAGGGGACAGCCCAGCCAGGTCTCTGAGCCACTTTGCCCTGCCACTAGGTGTCAGCCCCCTCCTCATGAATGTGCCTGTGCATGTGAACCCAGAAAAGCTGGGGAGAAATTAGAAAATCATTACAAAAGAAACCATCCCTAAAAGCCAGGAGCAAGGGGCACCCACTGGTGGCCCTGACCTCCCTCCTCGCTGCAGCTGCTCCGCACCAGTCTGGCCCTTCGGGCCTCACTTGCTCACAGAGCATGATGCGTGGGCGTCTCTTCACTCTCCTCCAACCTGATGCGTTTTCAGTTAGAAAATATGAGTGTCCCTAGAGGCCCATCTGGCTCTTTGTTCTCTTTGTTTGGAAATTAGTTTAGAGATATCAGCTAGCAGATTAAAAAGCCCATATCAGATCTGCTAAAATCTCTTCCCTTCCAGATATCATTTCTGCTTCTTCAGGAAATTTCTGCTGTTCTTTTAGAATGATAGATTTTCTTCCTGTTCGACTCTGGGAGAAGATGGGCTCTTCTCAGAGAGGGTCTGGCGAGACTCTGTGGCGGGGGCTGGTGAGGGCTCTGGCAGGACTGCCTTGCTGCTCAGGTTGGGGACCTAAGGCCGCACCTCTGAGGTGCTGCAGCCCCTCCTGCCCACTCCATTTCCCCCCACCCCCTTCCCAGTGAGCTCTGCTTCCCAGCAAGCCTGTCCCGGGCAGCAGCCCCTTCTGCCCACCCTCCATGGGTGGCGCAGGGTCTCCATGCCTTTGCCCTGGGGATTTGGGAGGCAATCTGGACCCCTGCTGGATCCCCCAGCTGCAGCAGGCAGGAAATGGGTAGGCATGCAGCATGCTGCTATCTAGGCCTTAAAGCAAACTCACTTCATAGTATCCCCAGCACACAGAGGAGTGTCCACTTAGCTGGACTATCATGAGCATTTAATATGGGCTTGTTGTTCTTAGTCTTGTCATTACTTTAACAAAATATAGGGACTTCCAGGTCTGGCCCAGGTGGAATAGCCGTATTTCCTCCCAGGTCCTCTCTGTGACGACTCATGAACCCTGGATATAATGCAAGAAAGAAGCATAGCAAGACTCCAAAAGGTGGAAAGAAGAAAGAGGGCTGTTGAGGGAACTTGAGACTTGAGGAATGACATGGTGGTGAGTTACCTGGGGTTCCTTAGTGCCTCCGGATATCCCTGGCAGGGTGCTGTGGGTGCCTTCAACCTGCAACTGTCGTCAGCTGCAGACCAAACAACTCAAACCAAAGAACTGGGAAAAAGGTGACCTGCCAGGACAGAAACATTTATGATGTTAGCTGTCGTACTCCAGCCACACAACACAAGAAAGGAATACTACTCCCTCCCCACACTCTCAGCAAGGTCAAGTGGGGAGCAGAATTTCTTGCCCCACCCCAGTAGCAAAGACATGCAATAAGACAGAGGTGGTGCTAGTTGGCAGCCCGCTGTCCCACACATCGTAGTGTCAGTGGGGTCCAGCAGGAAGGTGAACTCCGCACGGCCTCCACCCCCGGACCCGACAGCAACAAGCCCATGCAAGGTGGTGTGAGCTGGCATTCCTCTTCTGCAGGGCTGGTATTGTCAGGGTCCAGTGGGGAGCAGAGAAGTCACCACCACCTGGACCTGCATATTATGCCTCAACAGGGTGACTGCCTGCAAAATAAAGATTAAATAGGATCTAAAATCTCATGTGATACCCCAAATGTCCCAGATATACCTGAAAATCACATGTCATACCTACAATGAGGAAAATCATAATCTGAATGAGAAAAGACAACAAATGTCAACACTTAGATGACAGAGGTGTTGGAATTATGTGACAAGGATTTTAGAGCCACTGTAGTAAAAGTGCTTCAGTGAGGAATTCTGGGTATTCTTGAAAGAAAGAAATAGAAAGTCTCAGTAAAGAAATAGAAGACTTATCTTTTAAGAAGAAAATTGAAGTTTTAGAACTGCAAAACCTAGTAACTGAAGTAAAAAAAAAAATTCTAGATGGGCTTAACAGAAGAATGGTGGAGACAGAGGAAAGAATCAGTGATTTTGAAGAAAGAACAAGAGAAATGACCTAATCTGAACTGCAGAAATAGATTGGGGGAAAAATGAAAGCCTCAGGGACATGCATATCATCAAAGTGCCAGACGGAGAGGGGAGAGAAAAAGTGGGACTGAAAGTATTAGAAGAAATAATGGGTGAAAAATCCCCAAATGTGAACGATATAAACGTCCAGATTCAAGGAACTGGGCAAAACCCAAGCAAGACAAACTCAAAGGCCTCCATGCCAACACATCATGTCAAACTTCAGAAAACTAAAGACAAAGGAAAAAGAAGCTTAAAATAACTAAAGAGAAATGACTCATTATGACATTTATTATGTTACAATAAAGGTATGTCTTAGTTCAGGCTTCTGTAACTATACACTGGGGGGCTTAAACAACAGACATTTATTTTTCAGTTCTGGAGCCTGGGAAATGCAAGATCAGGGTGCCAGGGGTTGGGTTCTGGTGAGACTCCTCTTTTTTGGTTTGCAGATGACTGTCTCCTTGCTATGTTCTCACCTGGTGAAGAGGATCATTGCTCTGACGTCTCTTCTTCTAAGGACACTGATCCTATTCATGAGGGTTCCAACCTATTCATGAGGGTTCCAACCTCATGACCTAAGTATCTCCTAAAGGGCCCATCTCCAAATCCCATCATATTGGGGATCAGAATTTCAACATATGAATTTGATGGTGGAGAGGGAGAACACACAAACTTTCAGTCCATAGCAAGGTCCAGTGATTTAAATGACAGTGTATTTCTCTTCAGAATCATGGAGGTGAGAAGGAGGTGGCACAACATTTTCCAGATGCCAAATGAAAAGAACTGTCAATCTAGAATTTCATGCTCAGAGAAAATAACCTTAATGAATGAAGGTGAAATGAACAAATTCTCAGATGAAAGTAGGAGAATATGTCACCAGATCACTTACCGTACAAAATGGCTAAAGGACATTCTCTAAACAGGAAGTAAGTAATAAAACAACCTGGAACATCAGGAATAAAAGCAGAAAAAAGAACAATGCTACATGTAAAAAATAATAAACTCTTCTCCTCTGAACTTTTCTAAATTAGATGATTGAAGTAAAAGTTATAACATAGTCTGATGGGATTCTAAACATATATAGAGACAATATATAAGACAATTATACTACAAAGGGAAGGGAGGCAAAGGACATAAACAGAGGTAAGGTTTCTATGTTTTACTCAAACTGGTGAAGTGTTAATGCCAGTAGACTGCAATACAACCACTAAGGAGAGTATACAAATAGATATACTCAAAAACACTACAGATAAACAGAATGACAGAGAGTATTAAAAAACATGATCCAACTATATGATGTCCACAAGAAACTCATTTCAATATAATGATATAGTCAGGTATATAGGTAAAAATAAAAGGACAGAAAAACAATATCATGCAAGCATCAAAGGAAAGCAGGGGCGACTATGTTAATATCAGATAAAATAAATTTCAGAGCAAAGTAACATCAGAGATAGAGTGTTATAGAACAACAAAAACATCATCAATCTACCAAAAAGACTTTGAAATCCTAAATGTGCACATACCAAACAATAGCACTGCCAAATATATGAAGCAAAAATGGATAAAACCATGAAGAGAAACATACAAATCCACACTTAACAGCTGGAGACTTCAACAGCTCTCAATAACTGTTAGAGCAACTAGACAAAATGAGAGAAGATGTAGAAGAACTCAACAATGTCATCCTCCAACAGAATCTAATTTACAATTATAGACCACTTCACCCAGCAACAGCAGACTAGGCATTCTTTTCAAGTACCTACATTCACCAATATAGACTATATTCTGGGCTATAATGCAAACCTAAACACATTTTAAAGAGTTGAAAATACACAGAATGTGTCCTGTGACCACAGTGGTGTCAAAATAGAAATCAAAATACAACATATCAAAATTTGTGAGACAGAGCTAAAGCAGTGTTGAAAAGTTAATTTACAGCACTAAATGCATACATTAGAGATAAGGAAGAGTCTCAAATAAATAGTCTAAGTTCTACCTTAGGAACTTAAAAAACAAGAACACAATAAACCCAAAGAAAGCAGAAGGGAGAAATACAGTAATAAATGAAATTGAAAACAGATAACAAGACAAAATCAATGAAACAAAAAACTAATTTTCTGAAAAGATCTCTAAGGTTGACAAACATCTAGCAAGACTGACAAAGAAAAAGGCAAGACATGATTTACCAGTATCATGAATGAAACAGGAGATATCATTACAGACCCCACAGTCCTCAAAAGAATAACAAGGGAATACTATGACAACTCTACTCATGTAAATTTGACAACTTAGATATGGACCAAGTCTTAGAAAAGCACAAACTACCAAAAGTTACTTAATATGAAAAAGATAATATGAATAACCATATGACCATTAAAGAAATTGAATCCATAGTTTAATAAACTCCTGAGAAAGAAATCTCCAGGCCCAAATGGTTTCATTGGCACCTTCTACCAAAGATTTAAAGAAGAATTAACCCAAAGTTTACACAATCTCTTCTAGAAGATAGAAGCTATAAGAAACTATATACTCATATTTTACAAGGCCAGTCTTACCTTGATATGAAACCCAAGGCTAGAACAAAGAAAAAAAGCTACACACCAATATCCCTCATGAATAAAAATACAAACATAAGAATATATTAGCAATAGACTTCAGCAATACATGAGAATTATACACTATGACAAAGTGGGGTTTATTCCAGGTATGCAAAATTTGCCATCACTGTGATCCATTATATCAATAGGCTAAAGAATAAAAATCACATTGATCAATGCAAAAAGGCATATCACAAAATCCAACAGCCATTCATGATTAAAAAATAAACTCAGTAATTTAGGAATAGAGGGTGTTATAGATGGAATTATGTCCTCCTAAAATTCCTATGTTAAAGTCCTAATCCCCCAATGTGACTGTATTTAGAAACAGGGCCTTTAAGGAGAGTTAAATGAGGTCTTAAGGATGGGACTCTAATCCAATAGGACTAGTGCCCTTATAAAAGGAGAATGAAATACAAGATTTCTCTGTTTTGCTCTGGCTCACTCTCACTCTCACTCTCTCCCTTCCCTTCATGTGCACAGAAGAAAGTCCAAGTGAGGACACAGAAAAACAGTGGCATTTGCACCCCAAGGGGAGCTCTCACCAGACACTAACTTTTCTGGCACATTGATCTTGGACTTCTAGTCTCTAGAACTGTGAGAAAATAAATGGCTGTTGTTCAAGCCCCCAAGACTGTACTATTCTGTTATGGCAGTTCAAGTAGACTAAGACAGAGGGGAACTTCCTCAGCTGGATAAAGAACAGCAACAAAAGCCTATAATTAATATCAATATTTAATGGTGAAAGAATTAATATTTCCCCTCTAAGATCAAGAACCAATAAGTTCTTATTCAACATGGTATTGGATGTCCTAGCCAGCTCCATAAGGCAAGAAAAGGAATATAGATAGGAAGAAATAAAACTGTCCCTATTTGCAGATGGCATGATTGTCTATGTTGAAAATCCCAAGGCATCTACAAAATGAGTTAATGAGTTCAGCAAGGTTGTAGGACACAAGATCAACACACAAAAATCAACCCTATTTTTATGTACTAGCAACAAACGTGGAAACTAATTTTTAAAAAATTTTATTTACTAACACTTGAGAAAAAGAAATACTTAGCTATAAATCTAACAGCACAAGTACAGTACTTTTATGCTGAAAACTACATAATTCTGATGGCAGAAATCAAAGATCTAAAGAAATTGAGAGACATACATTTTCAGGGATTAAAAGACTCAACATAGTAAAGATGTCAGTTCTTTCCAAATCAATACACAGGTTAAATGCAAGTCTTAACAAAATCTCAGCAGGACTTTTTTTTTTTTTTGTAAATATGGGCAATATTATCCTTAAATTTAAATGGAAAAAAAAAAGAACTAGAATAGTTAAAATAATTTTGAATAAGAAAAATAAAGTAGGAATTGCTCTACTTGATACTAAGGCCTATTGTATAACTGCTGTAATTAGGGCAGTGTGGTTTAGGCAAAAGGAGAGACACATAGATCAATGCAACAGAACAAGAAACCTAGAAATAGACCCACACAAATATACCCAACAGATTTTGACAAAGTTGCAAAAGAAATTCAGTGGAAGAAAGACAGCCTTTCAAAAAATGGTGCTGGAGCAATTAGACATCCACAGGCAAAGAAAAAGAACAGGAAGAAAGAAAGGGAGGAAGGGAGGGAGGGAGAGAGGAAGAAGTCTAACCGAATCTCCATACCTTATACAAAAATGAACTCCAAATACGTCACAGACTGTAATGTAAAACAGGTAACTATGTAACTTGCAGAAGAGAACATAGAATAAAATCTTTGGGACCAAGGGCTTGTTGAAGAATTCTTAGCCTTGATACCAAAACCACAACCTCTAAAAGAAAAAAAAGATTAACTGAATTGCATCAAACTAAATACTTTGCATGTGCAAGACCCTGTTGAGAGGATGAAAAGACAAGCTACAGACTGGGAGAAAATATTTATAAACCACATATCTGGCAAAGGGCTTGTATCTAGAATATATAAAGAGCTCTCAAATATCAACAGAAAAAAACACTCCCATTAAAAAATAGTCAAAAGACATGAAGAGACATTTCATGGAAGAGAATCCACAAATGGAAAATTAACACATGAAAAGGTGATCAATATCATTAGCCATTCAGGGAATGCAGGTTAAAAACCACAATGAGATGATTGCACACATAACAGAACGGCTAAAATAAAAAATACAACATTAAATGCTGGAGAGGATACTGAGAAATAGGATCACTCACACAGTGCTGGTGGGAATATAAAATGGCACAGCCCCTTTGGAAAAAAGCTTGACAGTTTCTTATAAAACTAAACATGCACTACTGCATAGTCCAGTAATTGCTCTTTAGGGCATTTGTCCTAGAGAAATGAAAACTTAGTTTCATAAAGAAAAAAAAAATCTATACACAAACATTCATAGCAGCTTTATTTGTAAGAGCCCCAAACTGGAAACAACCCAGCTAACCCTTCAGTGGGTAAATGGTTAAACAAGTTTGTCCGTACTATGGAAGACTGCTCAGCAATAAGCAGAAGTGGATTAATGATACATGCAACAACTTGGATAGATCGCAAGGTCATTATTCTGAGTGAAAAAAAAATCTACTTACATAACATTCTCAAAATGAAAAATTATGAAGATGGCAGACAGATTAGTGGTTGCCAGGGGTTAGGGATGGTGGGAGGGAGGGAGGGATGTGGAGTAGCACAGGGAGGGCCTTCCAGGATGAAATGGGTCTGCACCTGGGTTGCGGGATAGCTTGCAGGGGTCTCCCCGTGTGAGAAACGGACGCACACACCAGCTGTACATGAGTTGTATAACATCAGTATCCCAGTTTTGTTACTCTAATTACATGAAATGTCACCATGGGGAAGCTGGGGGGAGGTACACAGGACCTCTCTGTAGTATCTTTGCAATGTCCCATGAATTGTTAATGGTTTCAAAGTGAAAAAGGAAAGCTAGGCTCCAAGTTGTGCTATAATGGGTTTAAAGCCTGTCTTGACTTCTTACTAGCTGGGTGTGAACTTGAGTAGTAAGTTTCTCTATTTCTCAGAGCCTTGGTTCCCTGCTCTGTAAAATAGTGCAAATAATAGGGCCTATTCCACAGGCCTTGGAGAGGATCCCAATAGGTATGAAAGGGCTCATGGCCTGGCCCTAATGGCAGCCTGACTTATTGTGACTTGGCACTTGTTTCATTTGTCCTGGTATGAAAGAGATTGGCTGGCTAGGTCACTTATTGCCACCAGACAAAAAGCATCTTGGGCGTGAAGTGCACATCATTTGGTTTTGTGCACTGCCCCCCAGGCCATAGCCCTGCCCCTGCCCCATGGCCGGTCCAACAGGTGGACTGAGATACTGCCCAGGATGGCACCCCATTCCCATGCATGGGCCACTTGTGGGTGAGTTGAGGAGCTCTGGGACGGGGAGGTGTAGAGTGCTCCAAGATATGGGCACAGCATAGAGTGAAATGTCTGCTTTTACCAGTCCTCTGGGAAACCTGCACCCCACTGCTCAACTGGGCCCATTAATCATACCAGGGCTTCAAATCGCTTGTCTGGAAATGCATAGTGATAACAGATGTTATCAAAGTTGTCTCATGAGAGTTGGAGGGGAGTAGAAAGTAGTCCCACCATTTGCTTACTCTGGTGATGTGGCTCTCCCCTCCACATTTGTTCACAAAGGCCACTTTTCCCTTGACCTTGCAGGTCTTCCCCATTGAGCCTCCAGCCTCCCTCCCTCTATCCACCACTACATCTCTTCTCATGCGCCTACTATACCCTCTGGACAAAAGTGACTCCTTTCCCACACTTTCCCCTCCAGGCCTTTGTACCGCCTGGTCCCATGCCCCAGACTGCTTTGCCCATTCCCTCTATGCTTCTGCACAGACCTGAATCCTGCCTCTCCTTCCAGGCTCTCCTGGGCCAGCTCTTCTCCCCTCCCCCAACATCTGGCTGGGTGCTGCATCTCCCTGAAGCTTCCCCAGCCAAGCAAGTGGGGCTCGTGGATCCTCACACTGCCCTCAGCCCCGTGCCCTGAGCTGGGTTGTTCCTGGACACCTAGTAGCTTCTCAGTAAATGTTTGAGGAAAATGTGCCCAATGCCCTCGGCTTGCATACAGTGAAGAGTGGCCCAAACCCTGGCAGCTACCCACTGTGCTTGCAGTGTCCCCACTTGCGCTGTGGAAGATGGAGACTTTCCAGTTAACATGAAGGGGGAGAAAAGGCTGGAGAGTGTGGACTCTGTCATTGACTTGGCAGCTACCCAGCATGCCCCTGGCCAGGAGGTGGCTGGGCAACCCTGGGCTCACAGACGGCCATTGAGCATGCCTCATAAAGGGGGTCTGTGTCCATAGGCCAGACACATCTGGGCTGGGCGCTTGCAAAGCCAGTTGATATGCTGGGTGGCACAGGCAGTTTCCTGTGAGTTGTTGTGGCCCAAGACCTATTCCTACCATCCCCCTCCCCCTGCAGCCTTTGAGCCTCAAGCAGACTCACAGCTCCCAGATCCTCTGTTGCACGGCTGCTGCAGGCTGAGAGGCAGCAGAATAAGAGCACTAGATGGGCAGTCCTAAGATCTAGATTCAGTATGCAGTTCTAACTGATGCAGACTTTTAGAAAGCACGTGTAGTTTACATATGAAAATACCACGTAACTGAACCACTTCACTCTGGGACATTTATCCAAGAGACATGAAAGCATTGGTTCATGAATGTTCATGGCAGTTTTATTTGTAACAGCCAAAACCTGGAGTATCCTGCAATGGGATTGGTTAAACAAGCAGTGGCACATCCTCCCGTATCCTGGAGCACTGCTCGGCACCAAAGAGAAATAAAGCCCTGATATCCACAGCAGCGCAGATGCCTCTCTGCAGAGTTACGCTGAGTGGAAAGGTCAGTCTCTAAAGGTTATATACAGTATGATTCCATTCATGTAGTATTTTTGAAATGACAAAACCTTAGAGATGGAGGACAGGTGGTTGCCAGAGGTTAAGGGCCGGTGGGGGGGAGTGGGGGGTACGACCACTGATATGTCTCTTCAAAGATAAACATTTTGGGACCACTTAGCAGGTGTACATCCCTAGCCCTTTGTCTCTCCACCAACTATAAAACCCCTAGACAACGCACCACCTGGGGCTCTCTTGTCCCCTCTTGGCCTGAGCCAGGTGCTCGGTCCTCTAGCTTTCTCTCTAAATAAAAGCCTCTCACTTGCTCTCCTATGTTGAGTGTTTGCTAAATTCATTCTTTGACTCTGTGAACAAGAACCCCGGCATCACTGCCATGCCTCTGTGATGACCTGCTTACCGTTAGGAACTCCCCAAGTGCGAGAAGAAGGCTATTTGGGGGTCTGTCAACAAGGTTCCCCATGCTTTAGCTGGGTGTGGCCGGACAGCCTGACATAGGTAGAAACCATCCCAAGGTTCCTCAAGACCCACACCCTTTCTCCAGTGCCTTGAACTGCTGAATTCAACTGGTACCCCCCCACCCCCCACCCCAAGGGAAAAGGTATTATTTATCCTAGAAAGTATCACTTCCCTCCCACAGGGACTGCCCATGTAGGTGTGGAGCTGTCTGCTGGGAAATTAAAATATGCAAATGAAAAATGCAAATGAAAAAAGCTAAGCATTGCTCGCCATGGTGTTCCCAGGGTTTTCTTGAATAGCAACAAATTAAAGAAATGCTATGTAATCAAAGTTTATATCAAGCCTTAAGAAAGAAGAACTCCATTATCTCTAAATATAGAGACATGTTTCACTGTGTGCCTTTTCCTCTTGAAACTGTGTATGCCTTGCTGAGCACTGGGTTTCCTCAGAATGCTGGGGGGTGGGGAGCCTCTCCTACCTCTTTTTCGAATGTAATTAACAGGTTACAATTAGCAGAGAAATGTAATTTGCACTACAAACCCTTTTGGCCCAGATTTGGTCCCAGTTTTTCTCCTGTGCGACTCAGTTTGCCAATTCCCAGTTCAAATCACAGTCTGAGCCGGGGCAGGAGCAGGGAGCCAGCTTTCCACGAGCTGGCCCCTCTCTACTTGGTCCTTGCTTGGCAGAGGTGGGTTTATATGCCACCCTCCTGGGACCACCTGGGCTGCTTAGACTTCCACGGGGATTTGCACATTGCATTGGTTTGGAATTTGCAGTTGTATTGAACAAGTCTTGCACTTCACTTCACACCACAGAGCCAAGTTGGCCAAGATTTTCACCTCCAGTATCTTGATAAGAGATGGAGCTCTTATCAAAGAACTTGGGCCCCAGGGGCTGAGCTGCAGCATAGCTCAACAGTGAGTTCACGCCACTTCCCTTGAGGTAAGCATTTGCTTTGGGCATTTGGTAACGGCTGACATAAACAAGGTTGATGTTTTGACTAGGGCGTCAAATGTCAGCAGCGTAGCAGAGGCCTTTCAATGCTGCACTGTTAGCAGTAGCTTTGGGCACAGAGGATGGAGAGGGACCCCATGCTTAGGAGGCAGGAAAAGAGCTGGCAACAAAGTTCCCACTTCTACCCTAAGGAAGGCTGAAAAACAGGCTGTTTACAAGTGTCTTTCCATTCGCCCAGAATAGACAAGACAGTGCCTCTGAAAGGATTTATACAGCTTTCTGATTTTCAGACTAAACCCGGGTGATCTGTCTGCTGATCAGGAAAGCAAGTATTTTTGCTGTTTGCACAAATCCAAGGTGAAATCCTCAACCCATTTGTTTGTATTTTAGTTAACCAACACTTATTTAGCACTTAGTGTGTGCACAGTACTGTTCCAAAATCTTTCAAACATTAACTCATTTCATCCTTGCAACAATCCTATGAGGTGAGCAATATTAATATCTAGATGGGTAGAGGAGGAAGCGGAGACACTGGGGGAAGAGGGGCTGAGTGGCTCGCATACCTGGTCAGTGGGTAAGTGGCTACAAACGGGTACATCCATCCTGTGGGATATCACTCAGTAAAAAAAAGAACAAACTGTTGATACAATCTTGGTGGACTTCCAGAGAATTATGCTGAGTGAAAAAAAGCCAATCCCCAGAGGTTACCTGCTGTGTGATTCCATTTATGTAGTAGTCTTGAGATGGCAAAATGATAGAAGTGGAGAAGAGATTGCTCTGTGTGCTGGCCAGGGGTTAAGGCTAAGGGAGGGGAGGGTAAGTGGGTGTGGCTACAAGAGGCGGACAGGAGGAGCCTGTGGTGATGGAATGCTCTGTGTCTCCGCTGGATCAGTGTCAATTTCCTGCTGGGAACATGGCACTGCAGTTTTGTGAGATGTTCTGGTTATAACAAACAGGGTAAAGGCTACAGAGGAGCTCTCTTACAACCACGTGTGAATCTACAATCATCTCCAAATACAAAGTTTAATTTTAAAAATTCATCCATGTGCTGTCCCTTCCATCAATCTTATCCAAGAATGCCTGCCCAGCTCACCGCTTACTTAACCCTTACCTTGTCCCTCTGTGCTCCAGTGGCCACATCTGTGAAGCGGGGATGTTGGTAGAATCCTCCTCAGAGGAAGGGCTGTGGAGCCTCTGTGGGATAAGGCTTCCTGGGTGCTGAGAGGTGGAGACAGGGCCGTGGTCACAGGGGTGGGTTGAGAACCAAGGCGAGAAAGGCCTCACAGCAGATAAGGTCGTGGCTCTGCCACACTCGTGGTGGGACCATGAACAAGCCCGTTTTTCTCTCTGTGCCCCAGGTTCTTTCTCTGTAATGGGAACCCAAGAGCGTTGGGTAACCCAGTGCATGGAAAGGAACTTGCTTCGTACAGAACCAGTGCCCATCTGTCATCCGAGTCATTCTGTTCCTCTACCACCTTGTCCAAAACCCTTCCCTGGCATTCACGTGTCAGCTAAGTCTATGCATTTGAATTGCTTACTGGGCAGAAGAGGCTCATAAAGACTACTTATTTTTTATTTTTATCAGAATAATACTTGGGTATAGTTTACGGTCAGATCACCAGGCTTATATAAAACATGGCCTCCCCTGCCCCGCCTGTCCTCATTCCAAACTCCAGCTCCACAGAGGCAGCCGCTTCCAGCTCTTGTAGCTCTTCAGCTTCTACTGTGTATTTCCATATTTCTAGATAACACGTTAGATGGCAGTATCTTAATTTTACCATTTTATAAAATCATTTGACTTTCTACTGTGGAAAGGAAGGATTTCTCTCTCTTGGGTCATCCCTATATACTCTACCCTTTCCCTAACCCAAACTCCCAGGATATGCATGTCACCACTTCTACTTGAAGCAAGATTTGGTGTTTCCATTCAGGGCTGGCCACTCTCTCCCTCCCCCACCTTGCAGAGTGTCCTCCCATCTTTTGCTTGGAGTCCAAGCAGGGGAGAAGGCTGGAGGGTCTTCTCACCACCAGTTCTGAGGCTTCCAAGTCATCTGTTTTCAGTAAGCTGCTTCACCCCCGTGCTCAGCTGGGCATCTCTCCAGCAAGTCGTCCTCGACCTCCTGGCTTCTGTCAGGGTGGTCGCGCCCTGGACCAGGGAGGAGATTCCAGCTGTATACACTTGAGATACACACTCTGAACTTGTCCTCTCGTCCTCAGGCCTAGTTCCCCCGGCAACCTGAGGAAGCCCCTCCTACCTCCAGTCCCTGAGGCCCCTCCGCGCTGGCTGGCTTTGCCTCTTCCTGGACGACACACACTCACAGGCTTGTATTTCCACTCTCCTCACCCCACACGTTCACCTGCCACTCATCCATCCACTTTCCAGGTGCATCTCTGGCTTGCTGTTGCCTCCTTTCTTCCTTTTTTGCCCCTGTGGGGATAGGCCTTTCTTTAGTGTCTTCTGAGTGGGGATTGGAGAGGGAGCAGAAATAAACATGGGTGTTCAACCCTTGTGTTTAATCAGCAATCCTCAAAAGACTCTTGAGGCCAAGAGTTTGGCCAGAAAGGAAAAAATTCTACCTTTTGGATTTGGCACCTGTTCATGTGCCCTCCAGGGCACCCCCTGCAGGCCCAACACCAGCGCACCCTCATGGTGGGGTGCAACACATTCAGACCAGGCTGCTCAGCTAAAGGTATCCAGGCCTTTGGGGCCTTCTAGGCCGCAGACCTGACTGATCACAGTGGAATCACCAGGCTGGGGACCAGTGGTGGCAGCCACTGAGAGGCTTTCGATCACGAGAAGCAAAGGTTTCAATCAAGGGATACTGACCCTCTTTCAATTCTAAGGAATAACTTTGACCTCTGTTGCTACGGAAGTTGGAGGCCATTGAGGCATCTGGGAAGAGGCATTTTGTTGTGGTAACTCAGTTTTCTTCCTGCAGAAAAGTGTCAGCCTTCTTGCCTGGTGTCATTGCACCTTTGGGGCCCAGAGCCACTGCTACCATAGTGATAAAAACACAGACCCATCTGGCATTTTGGGGGAGCACAGATTATCGGTAAATAGCTGCCTCCTGCTTGCCTCCAGCACAGAATGAATATGGCTTGGGAAGTGGTGCCGGGGCCAAGGTGATCTGGTCTGAGAAAGCCAATGGGAGTTTCAAGTAAAATCTATACCACCAACACCCCCCACTTTCTCCTTCTTGCCATGCCCTGCAAGAGCCCTCGACCTATGCCATTACCCACTTCCTGCTGGGCTGGCAGAAGTCACTAATCAATCATGGTGTTCATCTCACTGAGCCTGGACTCAACCACTTCCAGTCTGTCAATGCTGGAACACAGCAGCAACCCATGGGCCGCCCTTGTCCTGAAGTCTGAAGGTTTTAGCTGTTGAGGAGGCAGGGAGAAGTGCTTCCCAAGTGTGAGGGGGCTGCGCTGTCTCCCACAGGGCCTTTCTGCTCCACACTCCTTCAAGGGCAAGCCGCCCCAGAGGCAGAGCATCGCTGAGGTCCAAGCCGAGTGCCATCCTCTACCATCCCAGCCTCCTGCGCACCATGGGTCCCAAGCCCCCACATCTGGGTGGCGTGGAGGTACAGAAAGAATAAACTCTCTGAGAACCCAGACAGGAATCAGACCTGTTCCCTTAAGAAGCTGAGTTAAGTTAGGGATACACATCATGTCTAGAAACCTTAGGCCTCCTAGATGAAAAGACCCAGTTCCTAGGTGGCTTCAAGGCCCCTGTCACTCCTGACAGTGATGGCGGACGTCTGTCCCCTGGCCAAGCTTGTCTCTCTCTGGATGTCTTTCCTTGCAAGAGTATGAGCAGGACTTCTCCATGTCACTTTGTGGCCCCAAGCAGGTCACCACCAATTCCCCAGGCTGGTGGGGGAGGGGGGTTCTCTCTGAAGCAAAAGTCTGACACCTGAGGCTCAGATGGCATTCCTGCCTGGGTGGTATTTGTTGCTCCTCTTTGGCTGGATGAGGGACAGTCTACGTGACAAGGATGAGAGTGGGCTCCTTGCTGGGGCTCAGAGCTGGAACCGAGAGGGGAAGAGCTGCATCTCGCTTCTCGCATTCTCGGAGGGCAGGTGCAGAGAGGGGCGCTACACCTGCTCAGCTGGGCAGTCTGGGGCCTCGCTTTCTGCAGCACTGTGTCCACGCCTGCCTCCCCTCAGACAGTGGGCTGCAGCACACAGAGCCCTAGGGACCGGGCAGCCATGCCAGGGGTATGAGCATGCTGGCCAGCCAGGCCACCCAGGCTTCCCCCACCTCAGAACCAGGGACACGGCCCAAGAGAGTGTGGGGCTGGACGGTGGGGACCCAAAGGCCAGCCAGAGCCCAAGCACTGACTCAGGCCCCTGAGGTTTCATTGGTGACATGGCACTCCTGCAGCACTCTTGGGGTTCTGGCCCCCAGCTCTTCAGAGCACCCACTCCTGCTCTGCGGACCAGTGTGAAGAGACCCCAGTGGGTCTGTGGCTCATGTGCCCAGAGGGAGCCTGTGCCCAGCCCAAGGCCAGGCACAGGAGAAGCCGTGTGTTCCCCAAGGCCCCTAGTCCAGAGTAGCCCCCACTTCTGCCGCTTGGCCAAGCTCTCAAAGGAGCCTGGGCCCTGCTGGGGAGCCAGACTCCATGCGCTCAGGAAGCTGGGTAGTTCAGCCTCCTTTGGACAAGTAGGAGTCAGGCCCCAGAAGGAAAGAAATTGTCAGCTGGTCAGGCAGGACTCAGGCACTGGGAAAGTGAGGCGGGGCCGAGGGCTCCAATTTCTTTTCCATTTCCTGTATGTTCTGCACTGCTTTCAGTGTTTTAATTGATTACATCAACTGTGCTCATTTCCCTGGACAAATTGGTCTTTACACAGAAGAGGTAATTACCTGGGCTTGTTCCGTCCCAATCAACAGAGCAGGCAGGAGCCTCTTTGGGGCCCCACAAGATTATATTATCTGAAAAGACTCTGAGATTCAAAATGAGGGCAATTATTTCAGCCTTATAACTTTTTTTGTTTGCCTAAAAATAACTGGCGCTGGTGTGGGTCCTACAGGGCAGGAGGAAGAGTGGCCTCAGTCTACCTGCTTGAGAGGCTTAGTCTGGTGGCAAAGAGCAGATGTGGGAGGAGAGGGATGGACAGTGAAGACCTAGGGCAGAGCAAAGGGCTGGGTTCTGTTCCGGTTCTGCACGTGCAGGCTGTTCAGCCTTGGCCCAGCTGAGCACCCTCTCTGAGCTGCCCAATCTAGGGCAAGTTGCTAAGAGTCTCTGACTGGCCTCTGTAAGGAGTCTGTAGGACCCCATGAGATCACAGGTGTCAGTGTGTTTTGTGAGCTCTCTGTGCTCTGCCCTCAAGAGTGCAGCCCAGACACCGAGAGGCATCTGTGGGAGCAGGAGGCCCCCAGTCTGATGGAGGAACGCTCAGAACCAACATGGAAGCCACTGGAACTTGGGTCTGGGGTGGGGTCTAGGGGAAGGCCAGTGAGACATCTAAAGGGGCCTCACCTCAGTGTTGCACAGGTGCAGGGTCCGCAACCACAAGTGGGTGTCTCAAGAAATTTTGCCTGTGACACACCTCACTGACCTCACCCTGGTCCCGGCCCCGCATGGGGCCTTTACTTTCAGCCATTGCAGCCATAGGCGGAGCTTGAGCTGAGGCAAATATGGACTATTTGTTTTGGATCCTGATGGTTCTGGAATGCCTTCTGGGGGCTTTGTCAGTTGCCTCCATACTAAGCAGATACGGCCCTCGGGGAATGAGGTAGGGGCTAGCAGGGACGCAGAGCAAGCCCTGGGCTGGAGCAGGCTCACACCAAACTGTGGCCAACTCCACAGCCACTCTGGGCCCCCTGGCGCCCATGGTACTGTTAGGGCCTGGCCCAGATCATCTCTAAGGCTAGTTCTAGCTCAGGACATTCTCCGAAATGATGACCTTGAAGCCCTGAGCCCATAGGCCACAGCCCTGGCCTGGAGCAGCCCAGCTGACAGGCAGCACAGGGCATGCTTTACACTCCTTCTCAGACCACTGGCTGCACATCTGGAGAAAATGCTGGGCACCCACCCATGAGGGACTGGTTGCCTTGTTCTGACCAATCTGGGGTCCAAAGGAGATGCTGAGTTTGGGGCCTGGGATTTTTACATGCTCAAAGGAAACAAGGCCACCTTATATATGAGTTTCTAATTTTCTTCTAGAAAATCAAAGTTTTCTTATTAAAAAAAGAAAACTTGAGATGCTCTTTCTGCAGACTGTAATGCAGATGAACATGTGGAATTTTATGGAGTTTGTTTTCACAAGGTGCTTGCAGTCAAATCAAAGTGTTGTAAGTCAGGCCCCTTCAAACCTCACTTCATGTCAAAAATCCCAGAGAAGCAAGGCCGCTAAGCAAAGTGCTAACCCAGGCTTAACACGGCACCCTGGGACCCACAGTCTCTTAAAGAGGACCTTTCATGAGAACAAGGTCCAGCTCTCCAATTCTGGAACTCACGATACAAATGCTCTGGGGCAGCAGTGACTCGGAACACGGCCATGTGTGCCAGTCTGGAGACCTTCAGCTGGACCCTTGGGGCTCCATCTCCATACCATGTTTCCTGGCTGGGTGTTCACTATCGCTGGCCTAGCCCACGGCCATGGCTTGCTCCCTGTTTTCTGCTTCCACACACACTCCTTCCATTGTGCTTCCCTTCCTGCAGCCGCACTGGGTATCTAGACCCTTGAATCTGATGCTGACAGGTCCCTGCTTATAATCGTTTACTGAGGGCCCCCCCTTTGCCCTCAGGACCAAGTCCAAGCTCCTAACTGTGGCCAGCAAGCCTCGCCCTGCTTCTGGGGCCTCCTCTCCTGGTGCCTCCACCTCTAGCCCACAGGTGGGCATCCTCAACCCCCCGAGGCTCTGGGGGCCCTTTGGCTGTCATGCTTCTGGGCCTTTGCTGAAGCTGGGCCCTCTGTCGGCAATGGCATGTGTGTCTGAAGACACTGCTCTTCCTTCACAGCCCAGCTCCGCCAGGCCCTCCTCGGGAGCCTCCATGGGTCAATTACTGTCACTGATGTAATGACCAGTGCCAGGAACCTCTGAACCCAGGGCTGACATGATACACACCCAGCTGAGCCATTGGGGCCAGGCCAGCGTCTGCCTCCTCCATCAGACTGTGAGGCAGTCCAGGTCCATCTTTTTCTCTGAGCTGCCAGCCTTGGCCATATCGCTAGCCTAGAGTCTCAGCTTGGTCGATAGTTCCCATTCACAGGGACCTGGGGGAACCCAACCATGACAATCTTTAGTGCTTAGTCCTGGGCCTGACACCGAAGAAACACTCAGTGAATGCTGGTCACTGTCATTGTTAAACCCTCACGAGTCCTAGGAAGCAGGACGAACAAAGCCTGCCTATCTATTTTCTGATAGATGAGAAGACAAGGCCCAAGAGGTGAAGTCACATGTCCAAGGTTACTGTCTTAGTCCACTTGGGCTGCAATAACAAAAGACCATAGACTGGGGGGCTTAAACAATAGACCTTTACTTCCCACAGTTCTAGAAGCTGGAACTCTGAGGTCAGCTGGAACTCTTGGTTGGGTTCTGGGGAGAGCCCACCTCCTGGCTTGTGCATGGCCGTCTTCTCGCTGTGTCCTCACATGGCAGAGAGCAAAGTGGGACCAAGCTCATGTGTTTCTTCTTATAAGGGCACCAGTTCCATTCATGGGGGTTCTACCTTCATGAACCAGTCACCTCCCAAAGGCCCCACCTCCTAATACCATCATGTTGAGGGCTAGGTGTCAACATATGCATTCAGGGGGATACAAACACTCAGCCCATAGGAGTCACACAACAAGTAAGGGTCTCACCTCACTCCTATGCATGAGCCTCCCACCATGTTGGCCCAGAAGCCTGACATACTGTGGATCTTGCTGGGCTCACTCTGGAAATGAGGGGGACTTACAGACCTGCCCCATGGGGTGTGCCTTTGACCAAGGGGAGCTGGGTCCCTATAGATACTTTCTTCCCTTTCTCTTAGAGACTTGCTGCCTGCCACGTAGTTCGTGTGGGCCCAGCGGGCGGGCACAGGCAGCAGTCAACTTGGTCATGTGTCTCCTACCATCCTTTCCCTGTTCCCTCATGCCCTCGCACTGCCATCACTCTGCTTCCGGGGAACCCAGACTAAGGCACTCAGGCGTCTGGCACAGAGCCTGGCACATAGTAGGTGCTTACTAAACATCAGGAGGAGGTCAAGTATACTAGAAAAACTGCCTTCCAGAAAACCCCTCTGGGGTCCCCAGGCATATTTGGACACAGGACCTGGGCCTTGGCTCTGCCGCCGTCCTGCCTGGGAGACCCCCTCACCTTCCAGCAGCTCTAAGTACCCTGAACTTTGTCCTCTTGTCATCCAGACCAGAAAGACTGTGGGGGCTCCTTGGAGATAGGCACCCTGCAAAGTACACAGTGGGGTGCCCCCAGGCTGAAAGTTGTACAAACAAGAATGTCATCCTGAGCTGTCCCTGTTTTCCAGGTGTTCACACCCTGCCCATTGGCCTGCTTTGGGCAGCTCTCCAGGGCCTTCAGGCGTGTTTTGTTCTGTTTTGCCTTTGTCCAGAGTCTAGAGTTGTCCGTGGAGGCTTGGTCCCAAGGGAGCTTGCTCAGCACTGCCAGACACAGCAGCTTCCCCAGATGAATGGGGCCCTGTCTCACTCAGCGCAGAGCCAAGGTGGGTGGCGGACAGGCCCCATGCGGAATGCATGGCCAAGGACTCCATCTGACAGGCTGCTCCAGACCCATGTCCCCCTGGCTGGTTGCACCACACCTGACAAGGCCATCAATGCCTTCCAGCCCCTTCTCAGTGAGTGCTTATTGCCACAGGCTGGCTGAGCACTAGCCCCTGCAGCCTCTGAGCTGTGTGGAGCACCTTCAGCTCCTGCTAAGTGGCCCGGGCTCACCTCCCCTCAGGGGCCACCGGCATCAGTCGTCATCCAGTTTCTAGCGATCTTCCTATGGGTGCACTGCTCCTTCTCCCCCCGGAGAACCCTGCACCCCTTCTCTGGGTGAAGCTTCTCTCCAACCAAGTCCTTGACTTGTCAGCAGAGTGGGGCATAGGGCTGGTGGCTGTGTCCTGCCCCTGGTCTTTGGGGCAGAGAATGGCCAGGGCCACAGGGTGGAAGCAGGGCTGGCAGGCTTCCCTGCCTCAGTTGGGGAGAGCTTAGGGTGAGGCCGAGGCACATGCCAGGGCAGGGGCCAGGGTATTCCACTGCCTCGGGCGGAAGGGGCAGGTCAGGCCATGCCAGAGGGCAGGACAGACATGGACCTATTACAAGTTTCCTGCAGCTGCTATAACAAATCACCACAACCTGGGCGGCTTAAAATAATGCCAGTGTATTCATTCCCTTACAGCTCTGGAGCGTGGACATCTAAAGTCAGGGCACCAGCAGGGTAGCCCAAGCAGAATCCATTTCCTTGCCCCCATCAGCTTCTAGAGGTTGCCCACACTCCTTGGCTTGCGGCCCCTTGCCCCATCCTCACAGCCAGCAGCACAGTATCTGCAGATCTCTTTCTGCCCCCACCCCTGCCTTCTCCTATAAGGACCCTTGTGATTATAGTGAGCCTGCTCAGTGAATCCAGCCTAATCCTCCCATGTCAGGATGCTTAACTTAATCATGTCTGCAAGTCCCTTTTGCCATCCGAGGGACATGGCCGTCTTTGGGGGAGAGGGGTATTATTCAGCCGGCCTGCCACAGGCTACAAGAGGCTGGGCTCATAAAGTGGTGGGCCTTAGTCTGCTTGGGCTGCCTCAACAAAACCCTGTACACTTGGTGGTTTGAGTAATGGAACTCTATTTCTCACAGTTCCGGGGGCTGAAAGTAAGTCTGCAACCTGTGGTCAGGTTCTGGTGAGAGCCCGATTCCTGGCACAAGCAGCCAACTGTGCTTTCATCTGGCAGAGAGAGCAAGAGCAGGCTCTCTGGTGTGTCATCTGACCAGCACTGACCCCAGTATGGAGGTCCCAACCCCATGACCTAATCTACCCCTAATTACCTCCCAAAGGCCCACCTCCAAATACCATCACATTGGGGTTAGCGCTTCGATATACGAATTTGTGTGTGTGTGGAGGGGGACATAATCCAGTCCTTAGCAGCCCCCAAGCAAGCCAGCAGCATCCCCAAGGAGGCCCAGCAGGGCATGAACAGAGACGGAGCCCATTGCAACTGGTAGATAAAAAGAGGCCAGCAATATAGCTCATAGGCAGGCCGCACAGCAGGATCTGAAGATGGGTCAGCAAGGAGCAGAGCTCCCATGGCTCAGCTGAGATGGGATGGGCCAGGCTGAGCTTTAGGGATGGCTCCAGGCCCCAGGGAGGCTCCCAGGGTCCTGGGGCTGAGCCAGTAGGTCGGGGGCAAGCTGCCCCAGAAGAGGGGACAGAAGGGAAGCAGGGGCTGGGAGCGAGGCAGTGCCTGGCCCCAAGCCTCATCCTCATTCCAAGAGAGCTGCAGTTGTGTCTAATCTGAGTGTGATTAGATTTGAGAAAGGTCACTCTACCCCTCAGTCAAGCCCATTTTGCCATCCCTTATTGAATGCCTGCTGCACTTGAGGCCCCAAGCTGGCTAGAGGGATTGAGTGAGGGGCAAGTCTTGGTCTGTGCCCTTCAAGCTTGCAGGGGAGTCAACACACATGTCCCCCCTTTCTCCCACAACTAAATAACCACACAGGGTAATTTGTTAGAAGGTCAAAATGAATTAAAATGAGTTCTAAGGCAATCAGGAAGGGCTTCCTGGACAAGGCAGCTCCCAAAAAGACTGGGAAAACATTTGACTGGGTGGAGCATAAGCTCATGTGAGAGGATGATAGGCACAAAAGCTCAGAGGTGGTCGGGCGAGTGTGGCATTGTCCAGAAGACCAAACTGCCAGACTGGCCAGTGTGTGCTGAGGAATCAAGGGCAGTTAGCCTACTTTGCTGAGGTAGGCAGCCTCCCACAGGGCTTTCAGTGCCCCGGGATTCCAGACTTCATACTCCACCACCTACCCACCAGGCACCCTGAGCAGCTGCAGACACAGTCAGTGGCCAACTGGTCCACCCCCACAGCCTCGCCAACCAGTGCCCAGTTTGACTGGTCAGGCCACTCTTCTGGATCTGTGTAGCCTCATCTGCTGGACAGCTGCAATCACTCTCTAGGTGACCCACAGCATAAAAGGTTGGGAAGGTCCACTTTTCAGAACAACAAAGAACCTGGAGACTTTTAGAGCAAATAAATGGGCTGCATTTTCCTTAGTGTGCTAGCAATGAGAAGAGATCAGGGCACCTGGCAGGGGGATCTTCTGCTGATCCGGGTGAGGAGTGTGAGTGAGGGTTCAAAGGAGCTGGCTTGGAAAGGGATGCAAAGCAAGACCGCAGAGTCCTGCTTCCTTGTCTGCATAGTGGGACAGAGAGTCCTACAGGAGGCAACCCCCTATAGGCCAAGTGCAATGCCATCTATGCCTGAAGAGCTGTGTGATTTTGTGTGCTGTGTGGGCTGTTATTGTGGCCTCCAGTTCTGGGGCACACTCTGAAGGCCTTGTCCCTTCTGCTGCTGTGTCACACTGCACCCCCACAGTGCATTTGCTCTTGCTTCCAGGCCTTATGTGTCCTTAATGCACACACGTTGTTTTTCCGCCCCAGGTCGGTTGTCATTTTTCAAATAAACAATTGCCAATGCGCGCCCTTCCTGACAGGCATTGTCCCATTGACCTCCTCCATGTCTCCTTCTGGTCCATCTCCTTGACAGCCTGGCAGGTGCCAACCAGGCCGTGATGGTGTCATGCAATAGCCTCAGTTTGTAAAGCAGATGGGGTTGTGATGGGCCCATTCTGGAAGCTGCTCAGACAACTAGAAAATCTCTTTTTCCCTATGGAAAAAACCATAATGGCAATCAATGAAAGGATAAACATTGTTCTACAGAGATGCACAGTGCAGGCAAGTTTGCTGGAGTACACCTGCTTCTCGGCAAGGGCAGGAGGCCCTGGATTCCTTCAGAGTTCTCACCCAGAAGGTATGTGTTTTGGCTTTGCAACTCCCATGACTGTTATGAGGAGTGGAACCTTACTCCTGAGGAGGACAGATAAAATGTGTCAAAGTGAGGTGAGAGGGACAACTAATATATCCAATCCTGGCCCCCCAGGGACCCCAAGGGATCTGGACCAAAGAGAACAAAGTCAGAGGAAGAAATAAGAGATCTGGAATTGAGAGGCCCAAACCAAGTGCTCCAGAGCCTGGCCGTGGAAGTGGGCCTCATCAGCAGGGCAATGTGGCAGCTGGACAAGCCGTGGTGGGCGTTAATAGAAGGAGAGACTGCCGCTACCCCTCCGTGCCCTGGTGCCTCAACTCACTCTGGGTCCCATGCTGAGGACGAACAATAGCATTCTGGGGGAACAGGCCCCAGATGAGAAGGGGTATGAGCCCACGGTATCTGAGATGGGCATGAGGGGCCTGAGTGATGTCCTCAGCTCTCCGGAGGCTGGCCTGGGGCCGAGGGCTTCAAGTGGGAGACCTTAGGGGCTAGAAATGCCACGGAAGCACCCCAAAGCCAATCAGCACTTCCCATAAGGACGCACTTGATGGTGGCAGAACTACTAAAAGGTGGAAGGTTCTGCCATCTTGTGAGTCAGTTTCAAGGTCAAGGTGAGCATGGGGTTTAATCATGATTTGGTGCTTTAGAAGGTAGAAAGCAATACCTGGGGAAACCAACCTCGCCTCTCTGGGGCCGTGACTGGGTCTCCCGGACAGCTGCTCTGGGACACTGGGCATCAGGCAACAGTTTGTCTTTTGAACACTTAGGGGCCTCCTCTGAAGATCCTAAAGGGAACGGTTGGTGAGAGCCAGTTTGCAGATGAGGACAAGGCAAAGGTCACCTTCATTATTCGGAGTCTGGGCTTCATTTTTCTACAAACTTTCTTGTTAGAATCCAGAAAGGCAGGCTGCCCATCCTTAACAGGACAGTCAGCGCCTCCCTTAGGAAACGGCATATAGTTTTAAGTGAGCAATGGTACCCTTTCCATCTATCCCTGTGGATAAATACAGAGAGGCTGGCTGGCATGGGACCGTGCCGAGGACCAGGCCGCAGATGGCGCTGTGGGGGAAGCAGCATGCTAACGGGGACTGGCTTGGGATTCCCGGTGGCCACTGTCTGCTGAATGCCCACCTCATGACATGTGCTGCCGTGTGGGGAGGAGGCAGAGAAGTGCCAGCCAGCCACCTTGCCAGTCTGCTCCCTTGGTATTTGGGCTGGGCAGTACTAAAAAGACTACAGCCTACAAAATGGGGGCTTGGTCTCAGCCGGCACTAAGCAGCACACACCCCTCGAAGCTGTAGACAGTAGACATCCTTCGTATGGTTAATGTAATGTTATTTAAGTGAGTTCTCGGAGAAAGTGAGAGGTTGCCTGTGAGAAGCAGCAGCTAGTCAGAAGACAAACTGACTAGGGTCGGGGAGTGCCAGGCAGCCCTAGGTCAGACAGAGGCCTGGAGGCAGGGAGTGAGTGAGCCCTGCCCACGGGAAGCTGAAGGCCAAACCAGACGCCAGAGGAGCCTGGGGCCCTGAGCCCAGGAGGACCAAGGCTACAAATAGACCGATGGTGGGGAAGCCACAGGCCAGCGGGAGGTGCCCTGGGAGAAGAAGGGAGAAGCTAAGGAGAGGATGAAGAGTCAAATGTCTCAGGAAGACCAAGTGGGCAGGACACAGCCCTGCCCATCCACGGCGGCAGGAGATTGGTACTGGTCTCAGCTGGTCACCAGCTCTCTGGAGACCCTTGCTGAAGACCCTCCCCAAAGCCCTTCCCCATCCTGAGCCTTTGTTTCCCCATGATCAAGTAGCCTGATCCAGATGACCATTCCAGACTCTTCCAGAGCTTCCTTCCTTTTCCCAGAGAAGGGCACTCACATCAGCCTGTCTGGGCTAGTTGTCTACGGCCACAGTAGCCCAGTACCATCAACTGGGGCCTTCAAACAGCAGAAATTTACTCTCTCACAGTTCTGGAGGCCAGAAGCCTGAAATCAGGATCACTGGGCTGAAATCAAGCTGTTGGCAGGGGGACGTTCCCTCCAGAGACTCTAGAGCAGATTCTGAGCCCTGCTTCCTGGCTTGTAGCCTCACCATGCCAGCCTCTATCGCCATCTTTACGTTGCCTTCTCCTCTGTGTGTTTCTGTCAAGCCTCCCTCTGCCTCTTCTAAGGACATTTGTGACTACATTTAGGACCCACCCGGTAATCTCTCTCATCTTGTGGTTCTCAATCCTATCTACAAAGTCCTTTTTTGGCCATAAGGTAACACTCAGAGGTTCAAGGGATCATGACTTGAATGTCTTCTGGGGGACATTTTTTTCAGCCCACCATACTACAGTTTGGGCCTTTCTTGGTGTTCTCTACAGCCTTCCCATGTTGACTCAAATGTTTTCATAGGGATTCACTTGTTCTCAGCTGTCAAAAATCAGTGAAAAGAACATCCAGAACTCTCTCTCTCTCTTTCTCTCTCTATCCAAGACTTAGCTACATCCTGGTAGATTAAGGCAAAAGTTCCCTGTGGCCCTCTTCAGACCTTACCCAGTGGAATGTACCCTTCAACTGGAACCCAGCCGCACCTGTCACAGAATCCAAGCCCAAAGATGCCGAAGGCCTCAAAACATTCTTTAAAGCATTTGGTGAGGCTTCTTAAATGTGTGTGTTTGGGGGGTGAGGGGCAGTGAGCTGCAGGGAAAATTTTGAAAACCTGAGCTTTTGATGTCAGTCAGCCTCTTGACCTGCAAGGAGCCCTTCCCATCCTAGGTCTTGGACCTACGGCTCACACATTTTGAAGCCGAGTCCTGTGCATCACAGGGCTGAAACACTGACCATCTGCAGTAAAGACCTGCATCAAAGGGAATGGATGAATCCAACATGTGTTACCAAGGGCAGGCCACCAAGAGATGTTGGAAAGTGCCTACAGCTTAAGGGGCACTTAAAAGAGGGCTTGCCGGAGGGGAAAATATGGAGAGCCTGAGACCCCAACTCCCTGGCCAACCTGTCCTATGCCCCACCTCCCACTATGTAGAGAGAGCATGCTCAGGAAGATAGAGTTTAAATGTGAACAGGAATTCAGCCTCCAGCATCTGTCCACCTTAAGATGGTGTGACTTGAGGGCCACCAAAGCTGCTGTCACAACCTCACCTCTGAAGAGCAGCACCCAGGCTCCTGGGATTTTCTTCTTTGATCATAAAGCTGGCCCTGAGCAAAGGTCAAGGGCAGCTAGGGATGTTGCAGAGTGGCCAACGTCAAGATGCCTGTGATGGTTAATTTTATGTAACAACCTGGCTAGGCCATGATACCCAGTTGTTTGGACAAACACCAGATTACCTGTTGCTGTGAGGGTATTTTTAGATGTTATTAACATTTAAATAAATTGATTTTAAGTAAGGCAGATTATCCCCCATAATGTGGGGGGCTGCATCCAATCTGTTGAAGGCCTTAACAGCAAAGATGGAAGCTTCCTGAAGAATTTAGGAATTTACCCTCCAGACTGCTGCAAAAAAACTCTGCCTGAGTTTTCAGCCTTCAATCCTGAGACTGGAACATCAGTGTCCAGTGACTTCCCTGAGTGTCCAGCCTGCCTGCCCTACAAATTCAGACTTGCTGGCCCTCACAAGCACATAAGCCAATTTCTTAAGACAGATCCATAGCTAGCTAGCTAGATCAATCGATAGATAATCTCTTGTTGGTTCTTTTCCTGTGAGAACCATGTCTAATGCAATACCTACATGGTCTGGGAGGGCTTCTGGGTTCTGAGGAGGGAGGGAGTGGGCTCTGGACATATCCATAGTTGCCCTGCAGGGAAAAGTGGTGTCCTCAGGGCCCTTCTTGCTCTCAGCCCTCTGAGTAGCCTGTCTGCTCCCTGACCCAGCCCTGCCTTGTGAATCTGTCCTTCCTTCCAAGCCCCCCTCCCCACGTACGCTCACACCCATGTTGGAGCTTGTCCTCCACAGTCAGCTGCAAGCGCTCCCTGGTGGGCCCAGTCCTGGGGAGCTCATCCTTTAAGCTCATTTCAAAGAGTTCAGGTTCTAGCCCTGCGTTCCCTGGTAGCCATTAACTCCTTCAGTTCTTACAATTACCCTGTAAGGTAGGGACTCTTGCACCCCTATTTTCAGATGAGGAATATGGGTGTTCAGACAGGTTCTGTAGTTTCCCTAAAGTCACACAGCTAGCATGGCAGTAGCTAGAAGCCAGGGGCTATCTGTGTGTGACTCTAGAGCCCATGTTCTTTGTACTACATACACCACCCAAGATTGCTATTCTTTGTAGACATGCTTAAAAATAAGGCACAGGCTCATAGAGGGGCTGCTCCAGAAATGTGCTCTGCCTTGCAAAGTCACACGGAGCTCAGGCTCAGACCCAAGGGATGCAACTAATCAGCAGTGGTTACCCGTGTGTGGCTGAAGGATGTGGCTGTCGGGAGCTTGAGGTTCTCAAAACAGAGAAGTCACTTCAGAAGTGGATCCTGCTAGCAGGAGTGACAAATCATCCCTGCTCATTTGACCAAGTTGGCAAGGAGTCTAAATGGAATGAACATCTGAGAAAGAGAGACTGTCTTCCAATGACAGTGTTGTCATTGAGCTTGGATTTCAATAGTGATGGCAAGGACTCTGTAGAGACTGGGACATACTCTTTGAGGGAAGAAAAGCCTGAATTCAGCTGCAGCCAGGACAGCAGCCATTGCTGGAGGGAAACTCGAGAGAGACTAGAGGGGCCTCCCACCAGGACTCCAGCTTTCTCTGCAGTAGGAAGCGCAGAGGCCTTGCTGGGGAAGGGGAGAGGTGTGCCGGCAAGGCTGGTCTTGGGGCCATGGAGAGAGGAGGGCGGCCACCCAGCTGGCATCTAATCTCCACCCTTGCCAGGCTGGTGAATGGAGCTGAAGAGACTGTTGATTGTACTTCCAAAGGCATTTCGGCTCTGAATCAGAATCAACAAGCCAAGCAAATGAGAAACAGTGGATGGAGGGGAGGGTGGCCTTGGCTGGGACAGAGAACACACTCCAGGAGAAACTCGGCAGCCTGACCACGGGGAAGTGCAGACAGATAGGATGAGGGGCTCAAGGCATGTTGCTGGGTCCCATCAACCCTCCATTTGTCCACCTGTCCACCCATCCTTCTGTCCATCCATCATTCCATGCCTCACTCCAGCCTGTCTGAAGCCTAGCTCTGGGGCAGGCCTTGGGTGGGGGCCCTTTGGTGGGAGGCACAGAGAGGAATCCAAAGTGGAGCCTGACTACAGGGGGGCCCTCTCTCCCTGTACCCCCATCCTGACCTGGCCCCTCCACTCTGGCTCACAACTCCCTCTTGCCTCTACCTGGAAGCTTTCCCCACCTCAGCCCCCCAATAACAGCCTGTATGGCAGGTAGGAAAATATTGCCCAAAGATATCATGCCCTAAACCACAGAACCTGGAATGTTCTTTTATATGGCCAAAAAGTGCAATTAATTTTAGAGTCTCAAAATGGGGAAGTGACCCTGGGTTACCCAGATGTGTTATCAATACCCTCACAAAGGTCCTTATAAGAAGATTTCACACACAAAGAAGACAAGGTGATGTGTCCATGGAGGCAGAGATGGGGTGGTGTGGCCACAAGCCAGGGAATGCCAGAGCCACCAGAAGCTGGAAGAGGCAAGGAACGGGTTTCTCCGCTGGAGCCTCTGGAGGGACTGCGACTCAGCTGATATCTGGATTTAGCCCAGTGATGTTGATCTTGGACTTCTGGCCTCCAGACTGTGAGAGAATGAATATCGACTGTTTTAAGTCACCCAGTTTATGGTAATTTGTTCCAGGAAGCTAATACACCCCGGCAAGTTGGTTGTAAAGGTTCAAGAGGAGCTTGTGTTTATATGCAGGCTCTGGCCTGTGGAGTGTGCTCACTGAATGGTGACTTAACTGAGCATGAAGAGAACATGGCAGGCCAAGGGCTGACATATTAAAGTTAAGAGCAGCATACTCTCTGGCCTCCACAGGCCTGGTTAGATGGAAATCTCATCGTTTTCTGAGAACTAAGTGTCTTGCCAGTGGGTTTCAGCCCTGGACAAGTTCACTATGGATTCAGTGTGACCAAAGAAATGACAGTAGAACGTTCTTGGGGTGAAAGGGTTATACCCAACTTTATTTCCAGGTGGCAGGTCAATCACTAAAATCCCATTCACTCAGAGTGAGTCTGCATGCAGCAAGCCAGTCTCTGCCTCTGGGCCTCTCTGCCTGCACAGCCATCCTCTGGGCCTCTGTCCTCGGCGCTGCCACCACTCCAGCCTCTGCTCTGCTCTCCTGCAGCCTTGCAGCTGTGCCACTGTGTCACCCAGAGCACACGGTGGAGCTCTTTATATACAGTCAATAACAACATATTGCCCACACGTGTGTAGAGAGCTAGCCAACCAGAGCCAGGTGAGAATCCTGGCCACAGGAACTTTCATTTTATCCATACTAAGAAACATAAAGTTGACTTGATTCACGAGTAGGAGACTTTTCTTTAAGTATACTTTTGCCAACAAGCCTAAAAATGTCTCAGGGTTCAGAAAGTAGCAGTTCTGGATTTGGGTCACATATAGTGTCTTCAGGAAAGCCCCTCTTGGGACATGGTGAGGCTTCACTGGAAAGGCAAACAGTGGACATGGAAGTGATGCAGACTTGCATCACTAGGGCCCTACTGTCATCACAGAACCAGCTCCCCCTAATTCCACACTGCCCACCACATGGTCTCCCACAGCAAGAGACTCCCCAGACCCACACACTTGCAGGCCTGGCCGGTTGTGGATAAAATGAGAGTTCCTGTGGCCAGGATTCTCACCTGGCCCTGGTTGACTATCTCACTGCCCACCTGTGGGCAATACATGGCTGTTGACTCTATATAAAGAGCTCCGCCCAGTGCTCTGAGCGCGACACGGTGGCATGGTGGCACGGTTGCACAGCTGCAGGAGAGCAGAGGCTGGAGTGGTGGCAGCGCCGAGGACAGAGACTGAGACGGCTGCAGGAGCAGAGAGGTGCGGCGGCAGAGACGCTAGTGCTCAACCTACCACCGGGAGAACAAGCTGGGTAATAAACCCTTTCACCCCAAAGAACGTTTTGCTGTCAATTTCTTTGGTCACATTGAATCCATAGCAAACTTGCCCGGGGCTGAAACCTATTGGCAAGACACAAGTTTATCCCCATCTTCCTGGTGACAAGCCCAGAGCGTCAGGATGAGCAGGCTGGGAGGAGAGTCTGTCTCCTGCGCTGCCTGCCAGCCTGGCCAGACCCCCGAGCACAGCACCTCTCGGGTCCTGTTTCTAGAGCCCTGGCCAAGGCAGCTGGAACTCAAGGAGAGAACAAGGGCTTTGTCCTCCCTGGGGCTCCAGGCCAGGTCAGCAGGCCTTGGTCGGCAGGAAGAAGCCTGTCCAGGCCTGCCCCTCCAAGACAAGCCTCCATGACCACTCAGCGAAGACTGCCTCCCCCCAGCTCTGCCACACTTACAGCACCAGAGCTGCCTTGGTCCCCACTGCCACACAGCCATACAGCCGTTCTACAAAACAGCTCTGCTCGCACTTGGTCACAGAGAAAACACCATCAGAGAATTGGGGCATTGGGGGTGGGGGTGTTGTGCACATGTGTGGCCATGCGCATAGTGAATTGCTGGGTTATTAGATGCTACCTCATTGTGGAGGAGCCAGATGAATCCTCTTCCGCAGTCTTCTGAATAGCTCCCGCTCAGACTCAGCAGCAGTTTATTATGAATCTTATCAGATAGCAATATTTCTACTTAGCAGCACATATATAAGCTTGGCTTGGTCCAAAAAGATGTAACATGAGATATGTCTGCTCAGCCGCTGTCTGGGGCCCTGTAATTGAAGCCTTGTAATTAGCATGAAGTCACCAGCTTGGTCCTGCTCACACGGCACCAGGTGGGGGTGAAGGGGGAGCTGCTAAGGGCCCATCCACAGGGAACATTTCCTAAATATTAGAGAGAAGGCAACAAAAGATTCCCCCCTTCACCATTGCCCATGGACCTCGCTGCTGTGCCAGCTGTGCCCCTTTTGACTAATACCAAGCCTTGGGCCATCCATCCTCTGGTCCCTCTGGAATGGAAGGCCAGGTGTCAACAAGCCCTAAGGTCAGATGGGCTGGGGAGAATGGGCTACCCTGTTATGTCAGCCCACATTCCAGGCCAGCTTTCTGCACAAGAGTAAGAATTGGGACTGCCTGGTGAGTGCCAACCCCCACCTGGACCCCATCCGCAACTGAACCAGGGAAGGGACAGAAAGAAGATTCTGCCTCACCTCTGGGCCAGGCCCTGAATGCCATGCTGGTGACTCAGCTGCACGAAGTAGAGTGCCCCCCACTGGAGGGGCTCCTCGGTCAGGGGGCGCTTGACACACAGCATTTGGGAGTGGCAGAGCTTCTTCACTTCACCTCTCTGGGCCTCAGGGTCCTCACTGTAAACTGGGGCTGATAGAGGAGCAGAAGTTGAGTTTCTAATGAGATAAGCCATGGGCAAGTGCTTCCAAGGGCATGAAGAGGCAGGGTTACAGTGAGCCCCTTGCCTATGTGCCCATCAGGCCCACGTGCCCAAGGAGCAAGGGGAGGGCCCGTGGATGCTGCCACAGGTCTGGTCCTTGGAAATCCGTGGAGGGCTTTGGCTGGCCCCCTAACCTGGCAATGTCATGGTTCACCCATCCCTGTCCTTCTGGCTTGTGAACCAGGACCCTGTGCTGAGAAATCCAGATAGGAGCTGTGCTGCTCGCAAAACTGGGCAGGAGAGAGGATTCAATTCCCCTCCCTCCCTCCCTCCCTCCCTCCCTCCCTTCCTCCCTCCCTCCCTTCCTCCCTCCCTTCCTCCCTTCTTCCCTTCCTCCCTTCCTCCCTTCCTTCCTTCCTTCCTTCCTTCATTCCTTCCTGGCACGGGATAACAGAGCTGTTGCTTACTCCAAACTGGCATGAGAAACCACCATGCCTGGGACAAACCTCGTCTGATTTGAGCTCCACACCTGCTGTCCACCCAGGGTCTGTTCTCTGACACCAAGCCCACTAGTTTTTTAACACCTCTTTTCAGCTACCCGACCACAAGTTGAACTCCTCCTGCTAGGTCCTGCCAGAGTTGTATTGGGTACCAAGAAAATACAGAACACTGGGAGATGTATCCTGTGTCATAGAATAAACTGCCCCAGGAGTTAAGAGCCCTGCGACTGCCTTGGGCCTCAGTTACCTCACCTTAAAATGGAGAGAACATTGGTCCCTGCCTCACAAGGTTGTTACAAGGATTAAATGAGCTAAATTCCAGCTCAGACAAGATGGAGTTTCCATACTTCTCCCTGTTCCTATCACAAAGTATGGCTGAACCCCCTAAACATTATATAAAACAAGTAGAAGAAGACTCTGAAGGATGAAGAGAAATAGACCAGCCAGCAACTGGGGGTCCTGGGGAAGGCCATGGTGGGGAGCTCCCTGGGCTTTCTTTTCGCCTCTAAGGTCATGGACTTGGGGCTAAAGAAGCCAGCAACCCAGAAACATCAATGGGAACAGACAAAAAAGCCCCAGTGAAAGCCTCTCTAGCAAAAGGACCAGGAAAGGGAGAGCCTGAAAAGACAGGAAACATCTAGGCAGCTACTGCTCTACTGCGAGCAAATAGTACAGAGAATCTGTGACCCTCCCTCCCTCCCAATAAGCAAAGGCTGAGTGGAAGCTATACCTCCACCCTCATGAGTGTTAGAGGCCAGGCATGGAGCTGGGCTCTTCACTCCCCCCAGCACTGAGGAGACCTCTCCCCATCGAGCCATGGGGGCCATGTGTCTCCCTTTCAGCCAGGGACGTGTCACTGGACAACCAGAGCTCCCACTCTCACCCAGCAGTAACAAGGTGTCCCTTCCTCGCTCCCCACCCCCAGGATGTCAAAGGAGATTGAGTGGAGAACCTGGACTTCCAAACCTGCCCAACAAGACCAGGCGGCGCTCCCTTCGCTCACCAAATGGCGTCAGATGAGGCCTGACACTATAACACCTCAAATGTCCAGGATATTATTATCAGAATCTCTTGTCTTACCAAGAACTAGTAAAATCACAGCGTGAATGAGAAAGAACAATCCGAAGACACCAAGACTGAAATAAATCAGATGTTGGAATTATCTGGCAAGAATTTTAAAGCAGTTGTCCTAAAAATGCTTCAGCAATCCATTACAAACATGCTTGAAACAAATAAAAATATAAAAATCTTAGCAAAGAAATAGAAGATATAAAAACTGAATGAAATTTTAGATCTGAAAAATGTAATGACTGAAACATCTCTCTGGATGGACTCAGTAGTAGATTGGACATGACAGAGGCTTATCAGTGAACTTGAAGACGGAACAATAGAACATAATCTGAGCTACAGAAAAAATTGACTGGAAAAAAATGCACAGAGCCTCAGGGACCTGTGGGACTATGATGAAAGGTCATTATGATGAAAGATCATTATGGATTGGCATTAAAGTCCCAGGAGGAGAGAAAAAAGTGTGAGTCTGAAGAAGTATTGGAAGAAATAATGACTGAAAATGCTCCAAATTTGTCAAAAGACCCAAACCTGCAGATTCAAGAAGCTGAGTGAACCTCAGACAGGATAAATTCAAAGAAACACATGCCAAGACACATCAGGGTCCTGACAAATAAAGGCAAAGGAAAAGATATTGAATGGAGTGAAGGAGAACGATACCTTCCTTTATAGGGAAAAGCCGCTTGAATGACAGCAGGTGTCACATCACAGACCATGGAGGCCAGAGGGAAGTGACAAAACATTTTTCAGAAACTGTCATTCCAACTATCTAAATCCAGAACATATATCTTTTTGAGGGAAAACGAAGAGAATTTGTCACCAGAATACATACTTTGAAAGAATAGCTAAGGGAGAAAAAGGACAACAGAAAGAGTAAAAATATGGTTCAGTACATTCAGTTTTCCTTCTCTTGAGGTTTCTGAATTATGTTGAAGGTCCCAGTCACAATCGTTAACAGGAGGACTGCTCTGCTTTTCAGCACCCAAATGGTAAGTGAAAACAAGCAGGACATACACTTGTGTATTCAGCAAAGGAAAGTATGTATGGAAATATAACTGGAAAGAAATATGGCAAAATCTTAACAGCAGTTGTTTCTGGTAGAGGGACCTGGGGTGGCTTTCCCCCTTGGAGTTTTGGCTGATGCTTTTCTGTTCTTGCCTGAATCATCTCCATAAGCATGCTTGGCTAATCAGAAAAAGTGAATGTGCACAGCAGAACAATGAAGAAATACATTAGCTAAAAGCCGGTTGCTCCTGGACAATAGAGAGGGGGAATAACCCTTAGGGTAATCTAGGCGGATTTCATGGAAGAAGTGGCACATTTGATTTGCCACCTGGAAGGATGGATGGGGTGGAAAGGGCTGGGGAAGACATTCCAAGTTGGAGAAACAGTGTGAAGAAAATCACAAAGTTGAGTAAGAGGACATGCACAACAAGGATGGTGACAAGGTGACTGACAGGGATGGAGTCAACCAGCCTAGGACATAGGTGAGTCACTACAATTACTGGACAGGTCCCCAAAGGGCCTCCTGTGCCTGACAGGCCCCAGAGGAAAGAGCAAAGCATGTATGAGGTCTGTAGAGCGGGAGGTTGTGGGACCATGGGGCTTCTGGTAGGCATGGGCGCCCACTGCCTGGGCCCAAGCTAGAAGTGGAGGGGCTCTCTCCCAGCCTGCCTTCTTTCCCAGGGCTGGAGGGAGGATCTGCCTCTATTTCCTTCCTCTTCTCCTGAGAGGCTGGCTTCCCTCTAGGCGGGGTATGAAACCACTTGGATTTTTCTCCCCGGTCTGCTCTCCACCCATGGTCACACACACCTTTTCTCCTCTCTTCCCCTCCCCAGAGAGGGGCTCTCACTAGTTCACACAAGACTCGCCTCTTGCCCAGGCCCACTCTTTGTCCCTTCAAAGCTCTCTCTCTCCCAAACTGTGGCGCTCTCTCTCTCAACCTGTGTGTGTGTGTCCATCCCTGTCTCTGTCTGTCTGTCTGTCTGTCTCTGCGTGTCTCTCTCATCCTCTGTCAGTGCTCTACAGATGGGTTGGAAGGAGCAGGTATCACATGGAGTCCAAAGTGGAAAGGAACCAGGTTAGAGGAAAAGCACTGGAAGTGCCTCTCAGGCCAGTAACAAGGTGGAAAGAACTGGGACTCTGGGACTGAAGTCAGAGCCAGGTGGTGGTCTGTCCTTGCCCCTGGTAACAGATGATAAGGGGCCTGGCCTGGGAGGCAAGACCCTGGGTTTTCAGGTCAGTTCTGTAACTGGACCAACGTGGGGCCTGGGGCAAGCAGCTTTCCCATTTTCAGTGACGGCCATTTCCTCTAATGAAGTCCTTGTGTGATAATCGCATCTTGGCCTCTGCTTCTTGAAGGACCACAGGTAACATGGCATGGAAACTTCTGTGGTGGCACTCCCGTTAGCTGGGCTCAGCGAGGCTCAGCTATAGCCCTCCGCTGCCCTGGCTTGGACTGTCTGGGATGGAGTTTCAGGAGACGCAGACCAGTGACATATGGGAACTGTGGCAAAGCCTGAACCCTCAGGTTGGCCCCTGTTCTGCAGCCCAGGATGATCACCAGTGCCAGATGCCACCTCCATCCTACCCAAGATGCAAGCAGTGTGGCTGCAAATTCATTCTCCTTCCTGCCTTCCCCCTCAGGAACCTCAGCCCCTTCACCAAGGGCCCCAAGGCCACAAGCTGATTCAGAGACTGAGCAAGAGCCTCCTTTACCACTGCCACCAGCTCCCCCACCTCCATTGCCATCGCCAGCTCTACTTCCACCTCCACCATCTCGTCTACGTCCTCTACCCTCTCCACCTCCACCACCCATCCACACCTCTTCCACCACTACTTCTCCACTACCCGACAATTTTCTCTGCCACTTTCTGCAAGACTCTAGAAAACATTCTGAGCACACTATTGTACCACAACTGGCAACGTGCCGGTACAGCGGGGCCGTGGCGTCCAGCCTAAGGGCAGACCTGTTCAGGCTCTGCGAGGTAGGCCAAACTGCAAAGCACCATTCCCCCAGTTTGTAAACTGGGGCTGATGATGGGATGGTTAAGAGGATCACATGAGGTAGTCTACACAAACGGCTCCCAGCGCTGCCGTCGTCACTCCTGGAACCTTCAGCATCAGCCCCAGGACACTCACTTCGCAGACAAAGTGCAACTCAGGGAAGCTGAGACCCCGCATTCATTGGTTCATTGGTCCAGCATTTCCTGAGAACCACCCATCCATCTCAGACTCGGTGCTGGGCATTCGACAGTCAGAAGGAAGAGCTGCTGACCACGTGGATGAAAGTCTGGGAGGGACACAGCAAACGGTCTCACGACAGAGGCAAGTGCTCTGCAGAAGTGAAGGGAGCCCAGGAGCGTGGGAGCCTTCCTGGAGGACTCGGTTTTTAAGCTGAGGCGTGAGAGAGGAGAGGACTTCACTAGGCAGAGAAGGGTAACAGGTGGCGGGGGCTGACCATGCACCTCCCACATCACTCCGTGCTCTCCTCACATGGCCTCTCTCTCTCTCTCTCTGTCTCTGTCTCTCTCTTAAATTTTAGATCAACAACTAAGTACAGCATGAATGATGCCATTTTCCTTCAGGCACTGAGGTTCTGAGTGACATCACCCCTGACTAATCCCTCTGGCAAAGCAGGATTCCGCCCCGAAGCCAGGTGGAGGCTGTCAGTGGTGATCACCCTGGGCAAGGCCCCTCGGAGGGAACAGCCCTGACCCCAGCCTCCCTCCAGCCTCCAGGGCCTTGAAGGCCTTTTCATGGGATTTGCTCCTAAGCGATCCCTCAGGACCCTGGAGGCTTCCCAAGGCTGAAACCTGGCCCCTTCCAGGGCAGCCCTGGAACTCCAGCAGGCTGCGGGAAAACCCACTTCCATCTTCCCGAACTTGTGACTGAAGTGGCCATCTTAAGGATCTAGGTGGGGCTTCCTGCTTCCAGCCATTGTCAGGGCCACTCTAGGCTGGAGGAGATGGGCAGCTGTCTCCGTCTTGTCTCCCAGCTTCCAGCGGCCTAGCCTGGAGCGACTGCAGCTGCCACCAGTCACCCAGTTCCGAGGAGCTGGGAGGCAGGGCTCTCACCCAGGGAAGCGTCCCTCCCCCTCCTCCACACTGTTATCAGCCTGGCAATTTGTAGACTTAATAGTATGACTAAGTGACAATTACATAACTCCCGCATGAAGCTGAGACCGAAACTGTTGTGGCTGAAGTATTTTTGTTTCTTACTTTCCAAGCTTGCCAGGACGTCCACATGTAAGAGCTCTCACTCTATTTTGGGTGCGCGCTTCATGAATAAAACAGGATATTCCGCCAAATCCAGAACACACCTTCTATCATGCACAGGGAGGGCAGGTGGACGCGCCCATCCTCTCCTGGGCCCGAGTCAGCAGTAGGCCAGCCCTGCCCAGCGAGGCCAGCTTCCCGGCTCCTAAATTCCCCCAAAGAGAGGGCAGAGAACACACTTCCTTCGATGACAGGGGACCTGAATGCTGATAAGAGAGGCTTCCTGCCCGCTGGGCCTCCAGCTTCTCCTTGGGTGCTGGGGGGAGAGCAGAGTGGGCTGTCAGGTGGCACCCCTCCCCTGCCAGCCAAGGAAGCCAAGTCACCGGCCACTCTTCGTCCTGCCGCACAGTTCCTAGGAGCTCAGTGTGCTCGGCCTTGCCTTCGTTGTGTGGCTTCAGGCAAAATCCTGCACTGCTGTTGCCTCCATGTGCTGTCTGTAAAAGGGAGGAAAGTGACCTCACCGGCTCCTGAAAAATGACAACAAGACACATGGGGCCCATGGACCCCCATCCACGTGTGTTAGCTCCAAATTGCATGCTTCAAGTTGCTTAGTTCAATTTATTGTAAACCCAGAGCTGAGACCTGAGCTTTCTTGGGTGTAAATGTCAGCCCTCGTTGAGATTCTTACATTGGGATTTTCCACCATGGGAGGTCAGGTGTCATTACCCACATCCACCTGGGCTTTCCAAGTTTGGGTTCCAGCAAAACACACTCTTCCTCTGCTTGGGAAACAAGCTATGTCAGAAGGGATGATTCATCTCCATGCATTTGTCTTACCTCGAAATCCTCAGACTTGGACGTCATGGTGAAGCCCTTTCATGAATTGCTGGAGAGGCCCTTTTCCTTTCCTGATCATCAGGCTCTCTTTGCAAAGGGTCCAGCACCAAAGACCGGCCAACGCCCGCCAGGTGGGACAGACTGCAGGCATAGTGGCAGGGTGAGACCCGGCTCCTCCCTGAGGAGGGCCACTCCTTCCTGGGACAGGGTGCTCACAGCTCCAGTCCAGATCCCCCTCTTTGCTGCTGGGTAGTCTCAGGCTCCCTCTGGAAACACTGGGCTCTCTCATGAGGATGGAACTTGGTGCAAGGAATGGGCCATATTCTTCTTGGCTGAAGGCTGAAGGGTATAAGGTGCAGTGAAGTGTTAGGGTAGGTACAGGTGAGAACAGAAAAGGAGACTAGATGTTTCTGTAGAAAGGTAAATACATCTGTGAAACCTCAGCAGAGAATACATTAGAGGTGTATAAAGGGGTGCTATCAGGAGGAGGCTTGGATAATTCTTATGAAGGCCAGAGATGGTTCCAGTTCCTGAGTCCACGAGAGGCAGGCCTGGGTCCAAAGATCTCTGTGGCCCCTCCACCCAGTTCTTCCCACACATTGCTGTGGCAGAATCCTCTCAAGGCCCACACTGCTCTGCTTGTTGCCGTGCAGAGAGACCTTGAGGCTCTCATGGCCTTCAGAGGCCCGTCCAGAGGGCCTAGAGAAAAGCCAACACACATTCACAGACAAAGGAGTTCTGAGGTCCAAGCAGTTGGAAACTGCGTATTCTACCCCCATCATGGAGAACGCCAATGCACACAGCACAGAAAAGGCCCTGAGAAGTCCTGCAGTATAATTCTGAAAAGCATTTCTCAGATATACTGGAGCCGAGACATTTTGTGAGACACCCCTGTTAACAAGGTGTGCTCACCACCTGCGGGGACTGGAAGGAGCATTGGGCTAGGAGTTGAGAGACCTCGAGTCCAGTCTGGCCCCATCACTGACTTGTTGGGTGGCCTTGAGTGAGTCCCTCTTCAGAGCCTCTGTTGGGCCTTGTGGCTCTGAAAGTGGGAAGGGAAGGGGGCAATCAGCATGGAGCAGGCATGGGAGTCCAGAGGGCTTGACTCAAGGCCTTGAACAAGCTCTTAGCCCTCTCAGGGTCTCCTCTTCCTCTCCAAAAAGTGAGGGGCTGAGCTGGCAGGGCTCTAATCTGTGGTTCTCTGGTCTTGTGGGGAGTCCTGTATTGGAGGGGACCTCTGCTGGCTTGGTGGCCTTGGGACACTAGCTCAGAGCACCATGGTTTGGGACAAGCTCCATTCCATATCCACGTCCAGACAGGAACCATGGCTCTTTCTACTTATAACTTTCCAAGTGCTTCTGGGGCTGTGGTTTGAAGGAGGGCCCTTGCCTGGTTCCTGCAGATTCTGTGGAGGCACAGAACCCCACGTAGGGCTTCCTGTGTGGGCTATGACCCCATTGTTAGGGATTGAATTTTTTCCCCTCCAAACGCACATGTTAAAGTCCTGATCCCCAGGACCTTGGAATGTGACCTTATTTAGAAATAGGGTGGTTGTAGATGTAATTAGTTAAGATGAGGTCACTCTGGAGTGGGGTGGGCCCCTAATCAAATATGGCTGGTGTTCTTCTAGAAAGTGGATGTTTGGAGAAAGACACACATACAGGAGAAGGCCATGTGAAGATGAAGGCAGACGTTGGGCTGATGCCTCTAGGAGCCAAAGAATGCCAAAGGTTGCCAGCAAACCACCAGAAGCTAGGAGAGAAGCTTGGAACAAAGACTCCCTCATAGCCTTCAGGAGGAACAACTGTGCCAACATCTTGATCTCAGACTTCCAGCCTCTAGACCTTGAGACAATACATTTCCGTTGTTTAAGCCACTCAGTTTATGGTACCTTCTTCTGGCAGCCACAGGAAACGAATACACCCCTGTTCCCAACCCCTGCTTGTGATGTGGCCCTGACACTTATTCTTAGTGGGTGTGTGAGAACTGTGTCCAAGCCATGCTTCCTACATCTTCAGGCCAGAAGAATTTGGCTAAGAGGCTTCCCATTGGCCAAGGGCAGCTGGCCCAGCCAGCCAGCAGCTGACCTGTTTTCCTTTAGACGGTGCAGGATTGAGAGGCTAAAAAACTGCTAAACATTTTGACCCATGCATTCTATCTCCGAGATTCCATGCTGGGAAATTCAGCAGGATTCAGAAGAGTCATGCACCCAGAGAGATCCACCATAGTATAAAATCAAGAAGATCCAACTAAATGCCCACACGTGCAGGTGGTTAAGACCATAATTCTCCATCCACTTGATTGGAAGAGTATTGTCCTAGCTTGCATTTCCCTCAAAAGGAGAGTCGGACACAAGTTTCTTTTGGGAAGCGGCCCCAGGAGGGAGGAACTGGAAAGAATAAAACTGGTCATTAATTGACTTGGGTCATTGACTTGGTCACTGCCGTGGGCACCAGTGCTCAGATCTGCTGCGGGCTCTCCAAAGACCCAATAGAATGTGCCTCCAATTATCCTCCCAAGACACAGAAGAGAAGGCTATTTATCTGTTCATCAAAGAATGCCCCAGGGAGTGTCGACTCCTGTTTCCACATGTGCACATGTGCCGAGAGTGGTTAAGCAGACTGCCCCGGTGAGACAGCTCCGGGGAAGAAGCAGGGGATACCTGTCGCTGCGGAGAGAGAAGAGGATATGAGGATAAAACATGGCTGACACAGGTAAGGAGCCATTAGACATTATGTTTACAGCAAAGACGTGATTACATGGAAAATGCCTAGGGCAGCATGTTAAAGAACGGCAAGGGGTATGCCTGTGAATGTTCTGAGGGGTCACGTGTGAATATAAAAATCAAAAACCTGTGCTTAGAAAAAAGACAGGAAGGAAATATGATGAAAGGTGAACTGTTGATTGTCTCTGGGTAATGAGATCATTTATGGTTCTTCTTAATTTTCTTCTTTCCATCTTTCTGTGTTTCCTAAATTTTCCTTAACAGGTATCTCTTTTAAAATGAAAAAGCATTAAAGGAGCAGTTCTCACATGTTGAGTGGGCATCAGAATGACTTGGAGGGCTTGGGAAAACAGAGTCCATCCCTGGGTGTACCACCTGGGCAGTTGGCCAGGGCCCCATGTGCAGAAGGGCCCTATGCTTGATTTAATGCTCTGCTGTCGCTGTCTTGAAATTCTTAAGAATTTTTGAAGATGTGATCTGGCATTTTCACTTTTCAATGAGCCCCACAAATTATGCCTCCAGTCCTGGCCAGGCCCTACTCCCAGAATCTCTGCTTCAGTCCCTTGGGCTGGACCAGGGCCCCAGAATTTGCGTTTCTAAGAAGCACTAGGTGACACTTCACTACTTGTTTTCAAACCCCACTTTGGGAACCACTGTATTAGAATAAAAAACAGATTACACGGACAAATAGCTCCCAGGTGCACTTAAGAATGTATTTACAGACCATTAACTACTTTGAAATAGAGAAAATATAATGGTGATCAATCAGATATGAAGATACAGCAGCTCCTCAATGAGATTGTAAGTTCATGAGAAATTCCAACATGTGGCTCAGGGACAAAGGGAGCCTCGGAGGCTTGTGACCAGTCCAGTGTGTGGCTTAGCACTGGTCTCGGTATACTCCCGATGGGGTCCCAATTCTGGGCAGCTCCTTCCCATCTGGCAACAGGGCTGCCTCACAGAGTTCTGGGTGAAGACCTTGAGGCTCTAACTCATGATTCCTGGGGACACTTGCCCCTGGGGGACCTCAGCTCCCCTGTCTCTCCACCACTAGGTTGTGAGTTCTCCCTGGGAGCAGGACCCCCACTCTGACCTTCTGGGGGCTGCTGATCTGGGTTGCTCAGAGCCTCCTGAGGACAGAACTATGACCTTGGAGGGGAAGTGGAGCGTGGAGGATGCAGAACTACTTTCCACATCACCAAGGCTTTCCTGCAGTTAGAATCTGCAGGAGACACTGTGGGGTTCCCAATGAGCCAAATACCTGAAAAGGGGACCACAGCCATCTTCTTGTGTTATTGTCTCAAATGGTGCTGTAAGTCTATCTCTGGCAGTGCCCAAAATGAGAGTCCTGGGCAGCAAGAGGAAAGGGCAAGACACAGATATGGGAGGATCTGTCTCCACTCCACTCCACTCCCTGACCTGCTTCCCCCGTGACTCAAATCTAGCAGATGGAAGCCTGCACATCCCTCTTCCGCCCTGGCTGTCCTCCCCATGGGGTGTCATGCAAAGGTGAAGACGACATGGGCAGCCTGGTGAGCCAGCCTGCCTCCCAGCCTCTGCCTTTGTCATGGGCTGGACAATCATTGGTGCTAATCCAAGCAGTTGGGAAATGAGGCCTCCTGGATTGATGCTAACACCCTCTTATGTTCTCTTGCAAGAGCCAGTGGAGAAAATCACTTTGCCACACAACCTACTGTGCCAGTGGGTAAGTGGTGTCATTTGTGCCTGCTGTTGAACCAGGTCTCTCAAGCCCATAAATCAGGGCCAATGATCTCAGCCAACAGAAAGCATGAGCTGCTGGCGATCAGGGGCCTCGGGCTCTGCTGCAGTCTGACACTGACCCAATTGGGTGACCTTTGGCAAAGACCCTGTCCCTCTCTGAGACTCAGTGTCCAGTCTGCCAGGGCTTCAGAACACAGGTGTTCAACACCTTCTTGGTTTCTAGGGATATGATAAGAGGGGAGAGGCTGCCTGATCATAGCAGTGGCTGCCTCACAGTTCTGTGAGCCTGTTGCCCCGGAGACATTGTGGCCAAGCTTGGGGTCATGGTTGCAAGAAAGGTGTCACTGCTAGAGCCAGAGGACCCTCATGCCCAGCCAGCCCCAGGCTTCTGGGTGGTCAGTGATGGAAGGTGAGTCCTGCTGGATACAGAACAACCCCTTCTTTCCCTGGCACTGAAGTGACTATGAGTTAATCTACCCTCTAGTCTTGCTGGTTCCTTCCCCACTGTGGCATCTGGAGAGCAGAGGGCCCAGAGCCCAGCAGGCCCAAGCCCAGTTCCCATGCCACCCTATCTCTGCTGGTGAACATGGGCAAGCCATTCCCCCATGAACCCCGTCTGTTAAAAGGGTACTATAGTAAGAGCTTCCGGTACCCACAGAGACCATTCTATGAATCAAGTGACGCAATCACTGGGAATCACAGTTCTTGGCAGATGGCAAGAGCTTAAAAGCCACCCCCTTTCTGTATGAGTTTGCTGCGGCTGTGGTAACAAAGTACCACCAATTTGGTGGCTTAAACCAACACACATTGGTGCTCTTACTCCTCTGGAGGTCAGAAGCCTGAAATGGGTGTTGGGGGCTAAAATCAGGGCATCTTCCCCTTTTGCAGGCTCTGGGGAAGATCATCGCCTCGCCTCTCCCAGTTTCTAGAGGCCATCACATCCTGTGGCCCATGAGCCTTCTTCACATCCCTCTGGCCCCTTGCTTCTGTCATCACATGTCCTACTACAGACTCTGACCTTCCTTTAAGGACCCTTGTGGTTACATTCAAGGTCCACCTGGATTATCTGGGACATCTCCCCATCTCAATATCCTTGGTTTATTCCCTTTTGCCATGGAAGGTAACGTATTCCCAGGTTCTGGGAATTAGGGTGTTGACATCTTTGGGGAGGCATTGTTCTGCTGGCCACATCTTCTCTTCCTGTGTCTGGGGCCTTCAGCATTCCAGTGGGACTCCCATTCCTGACCAGGCCAGGTGGGAGCCAGCTCAGGAGCCCCAGAGCCAGGAGGGCCCTTAGAGATCACCCATTGTGTCCAGCTCTGTCTAGTCCAGCTCCTTGGCTGGGATGTTAGACCCTGAAGGCAAGAGACATGTTCCCTGCCCCGGTGCCAGAGCCTAGAGTTGGCCCTCGGTACCTCCATCTGTGCCCACTGCACATTGTGAAATGAACTTGCAGCCACTACATAGACGCCTCCTGACCTTCAAAATGTACTCCCCTTCCCCACCCTTTCACAAGGGTAGCCACTGCATGACCCAGTTCTTTTAACAAGTTCGTAGGATGGGAGGACTGAGGCCCAGCGATGGGAATGGACTTGCCCCAAGCACACAGGGATGGAGCTGGCATTCAGCCTCACCATGTGACACTCCGGGGCGAGTTGTGCATTCTGTTGGCCTCTGAGGAGCTGGTCTGGGGACTGACCAAGGGGACTTGGGGACTGCCCCTAAGAAGGCCCCTTGAGAAAGGGACTCAGGACAGCCTGCCAGGGAGCCACCTCCACCTCCCAGCACCCCTCTAGTCTGGAAGAAAGGATGACTGAGGGGGAACCCAGCCTCCTGTGACTGCCACACCAACCCTGCCCGCCCCCAGTCCCTGTGATGGACTCTGGGCTCTCGGCGTATCGCCCTTACTCCCCTGGGCTGCTTATCCCCAGACTGTCATGCTCCCACTAGTGTGGACCCAAGTAGCAGGCGCCCGTGGCTCAGCATTTCCCAGGGGGCCAAGCAAGGGCTGTTGCCTGCAGTTCACAAACACTCACACGCAAATGCACTCACACGCATACACACTCCCATATATTCATACACACATGTGTACCCATGTGAATACCAAGGCCAGCTGCCTCTCCCACTAGCCAGGCTCAAGGCTGCCTGTCTGCCCTCTCCCTAGAATTGCAGCCACTGCCTCCTCTGCCCCAACCATGTGCCCCTTTCCTGGCACTCCAGGGCAGGTGGTAGTTGGGCTGGGAAGCACAGGGAGAGCTAAAAGAATGGATTTCTCCATCCCCCTTGGGAACGGCTGTCCCATCTACGAATCGTGAGACAGGATTTTCCATGCCTTCCTGAAAGGGCCACTCAAGAGTCTCAGCCTGTGGAATGAATGGGACACTGAGGGTCTGTTCTAGACTTTGCTTCCAGTCACAGAGTGGAGCCTTTTGAGTAAAAGCCCAGGAGCAGAGAGGTCTGGGGTACCGTGGCTGGGGGCTCAGTGTGCATGTGCCGTGTACACACATCTGTGCGCATGGGGGTTTGTGTGTGGGTGCGCCCTCGAGCACGCTCCTGGATGCGAGCACACAGCTGTGGGCGGAGGACTGACCGCTTCCCTGGGTGGGCAGGCCCGCCCACAGGCCCTGTGCCGGTGTGGGTGTGCCCGTGTTACTGAGCTGGGGCTGCTGTAGCACATGCCACACCTGGGGGGCTTATGCAACAGGCATTTCCTTCTCGCAGCTCTGGAGGCTGGGAGTCTGAGGTCAAGGTGCTGACCACTCTGGTTCCTGGCCCTCACATCTCTTCCTGGCTTACAGACAGATACTTTCTCACCGTGTCCTCATGGCAGTGAGCTAGTGCTCTGGTCCCTCTCCTTCCCGTAAGGACGCCAATGCATCATGGAAGCGCTCCCTTCATGACCTCACCTAAACCTAATCACCCCCTAAAATCACCCCTAATGCTAGCACACTGAGAGTAAGGCTTCCATATATGAATTTGGGGGACACAGACATTCCGTCTATAACAGTGGCCGTGTGTGTATGTGTGTGCTGGCATGTTGCCCATATGCATGGGTCTGCATGTGTACACACGTGTGCGTGCCAGACAGATAGGCTTCTGGAGCTCTGCACTTGCCCAGCCCGATCACAGCTGTACAGTCTCCCCTCTCGTGCAGGCGTAGAGATGGTAATCACGGACAGCCCAGAGCCCATCATTCTCCCTACTTCCCCTCCTGGTAAAGGCCTCTCTCCTTTAAAACCCAGTTCCATGCCCCCACTGGGGAAGCCTTGCTTGTCTGGCAGCTTGTGCCCAGAAGGCTTAGTCACCCCCCTTGCCTGAGTTCCCACAGTGCTTTGCATGCACCACTCTTAGAGCACTTGCCAAATGGTACTTCAGATATTTCTGTCTCCGCAGCTACCGAGGCAGGGCCTGGCGCCAGTTCGCTTCGTCATGCTCAGCACCCATTGGTTGGGTGACTGAGAGTGCCTACGATGGTCCCATGAAGGTGCAGGGGTCATGCCCAGGACGGCATGGTTCTCAGGCTAGGCCCTCTCACTGGTTATGGATGCCTGATGAGACCAAACCATGGGCAGCAGGGCTGGTCAAGAAACATTGTGCTATGGTTTCTCTCTCCCTCAAGGCCAGCCCACCCCACTGGCAGCATAGGGCACAGAGGCAGTCTGTGCTGGGGCTGAGGGTTGGCACCCACCCTCCATGTCCCCGAAATAGCCCCTCCCCACCCTGGCCAGGACCTGACCAGAGTCTCTCAGCAGGGCAATGACAGAGCGAGTCCTCAGATTCAGAACTAACCCATGCCCTGTCCTGCTGCCAGGGAGCAGAGGCTCCAGACTCTTCCTTTCCTGCCAGACAGGTGGGCAGCAAATGGACAGGGCAGCCCGCTGAGGAGGGGAGGCTTAGGAGCTGTGCTGGCCACAACCCCTGATTTCTCTGAGTGCATGCTGCCCGCTGCCAGCCCTGTTCCCTGTGAACCTGGTGAGCCTTCAAGCTGCCAATTCTGTGAGCACAGAGACTTCTAGATGCCCACTGCTGGGCAGGGAAGAACCCCAGATGGTCTCACCTGAACTCGCAGCACAGGGAGCCCAGCCGAGAAGGAGCCTGACCAGAAATGACAGGGTGGGGGTGGGGCCTGGGGGAAGGAGGCTGGAGGTTTTATGACTTTTTGCTTTGTGATGACTGGCTCCGGGCCCACACATTTCTTGAATACATAATAGGGAGTTGGGCGAGACTGCAGAAATAAATTTTATTAACACACGATCACAACAGTCCCAGACAGGGCCTTCTTTCACCAGACTGGGTCAATTAGCAGAATAATGCCAGGCAGGTTTTCGTTGTAACGGGTTTAATTAAAGTTTGGGTACAATGAACATGCAACCCCCAGTCTGTCTTTCAAGGAGTGTATTATCTGGAAATTGATTGTAACTTATGCTTATTTCTAGAAGTATAATTCCTTGGGAGGCATTGAAGGCATCCCTCCCCACCTCTCCCCACCGCACCCAGGTCTTGCCGTGCTTTAGTGGGTTCTGGGTTCCTTTGGGGAGGGAGGGCAGCCCTCAGGGTCTGAGATGCATCTGGGCTGGTGCTTGGCACCCCCCAGGGCTTCTTCCTTCATTCACAGAGCTGGTGGCCGCTGAGCCAGCTTTCCTCACTTGGCGACAACAGAGTCCAAAGTGCTCCCCAAACCAGCCCCTACTGCCTGGGGCAACAGGTTTGGGGTTGTGTGATGAGACGGCAAGGGATGGCTCCTTTGCAGAAACAGGCCTCCCTCACCACAACCACGATCCCCGTGGGTCAGGACAGGCCTGCACAGGGTACTGCTCCTTACATAGCTGCCTGGCAGACTCCTTTAGCGGGATGATCCATCAAGAAAGGCCAACTGGATGTCTTGTTTGCACCTAGCCCATTGGAACTCCGGCTGCCCCATGAGGAACCCCCAAGACCAGCACTGTCCATAGTGGGGGGGAGGGCAGCTCCACAAAGTGGAGGGAGTACCCTGCCCCTGGAGCTGTGATGGGACTGGAGGGGTGGGGACAGAGGGCCCCCAGGTGGGAGCGGCCTCTTGTCCCTGTGCAGCAGGCAGTCAGAGCTGACCCAGGGGGCCCAGGGGACCGTGGCGCACACAGAACCCTGAGCCGGTTGTTCCCCCAGGAGCCTGTGGGAGAAATAGGGCCCTTCAGGTCCCCCAGGCCCCCTGGCCCAAACTGCCCATCCTGTCCTCACTGGCAGGACCAGCCAGGCTCAGCCTTGGGGTTCCTGACCCCTGGGAGTGAGACAGGGTCAGCGGGCCCTGGATCTGGGGAGGGAGTGACCTGTCTTGGTGGAGAGCTGTGGGTATGGCCGTGTTCAGGATGTAGAGGGAACCAGCCAACGGGCCCCTCCTTTGTGCAATAAGCCTGCAACATTAGCCCTCTTGGAACTCTTTGTTCTTTGTCTGTCTTCCCTGTAAGATGGCAGGAATCAGGAGGGCAGCAGTGAGGATCTTGGTCCACTCCAAGTTCAATACTAATGCACAGTCAGCACTTGGTAAATACGTAGTGGGCATAAGCATGCACAGATGAATGGATGAATGGAGTGGACAAGAACATGCACACCCCAGGTAGCCATCTTATGGAAGTCTATTGGACCAAAGGCAGGAACAAGAAATCAGGCTTCTAGGCTTTTCTTCCTAAGCCAGCCCAGGAGAGGGTGCCTCCCAGAGGTCCTTGGCTGGGCCAGCTCTTCCTTCTAAACAGGGCTGTCTTCCAAGGTGTCACCTGCATTCCCTAAGATCGGAGTTGAGGCCCAAGGATCAGCCACCTTGGGGCCCAGAAGGAAAGAGTGACTGAAGCCCACAACACACCCATCTGTAGTCATCTGCTGCTGGAAATCTGAGGCTCCAAGGTCAGCACACATTTGTATTCTTTCCTGGAATCCTGGCATTTTCCTTTCATAATAATGAGGGAGTGTGTGTTAAATGCAAGCGGGAAGCAGGGGAAGAATGCGCAGTCAGCCCCCTCCCCAGGCAATCCCAGAGAGTGTGCCTGCTGTCCTCCTTCAGCTGTTGGGGCTGACCTGTGCCTGGGGTCAGATGGCAGCTGGCCAGAAAGGAAGAGAGGGAGGGGGAGAGAGGAGAGGGGAAGGGAGGGAGGGAGGGAGGAAGGATGGATGGGAGGGAGGATGGGAGGGAGGGAGAGAGATGGAGGGAGGAAAGAAGGAAGGAAAGAAGGAGGGAGGGAAGAATGTTAAGGGCTGCATCTCCTAAAGTTCCTGATACCTCCTAAGTTTTTTTTGTCTCAAGTTTCATTTGTCTCAGCACTGCCATCCCTGGCCCCTAGAATGTCATGCCCTACTAGAGGTTTTTAAAAAATTTTGGTTTTGTTTTACACAAGTGTGCAAACAAGCAATGCCCAACCACCTGTCTATAGGCAGCTCCTGAGACCCAACTCCAGAAAAAATGTCGTCTATCAGTACCTGGGAAGGATAGGGAAATAGTTTCAAACTCCCCTGTTGAAGACCAGTTTTAAGCTGGAGTGCATGCTAAGGATCATTCTAGTCTTCTGATTACTGAGGCCAGAGATAGGGCAGGACCCTCCTGAGGTCATCAAGTCAGGCACAACCCAAGGGACAGCCCCTCATCAGCCTCTGGTCCTCGCCTTATCTGAGCTCAGATCTGCGTCAGAGCATAAGGCCTACCCTATAGCCTTATGACCAGCATGGAATGCGCTTCTGGACATTTTGATGAAGCATGCCCATCTGGGGGACTTTGGAGCCCATGGTCCTCGCTTGGGGTCCTAGCTGGGAGCACAGTGCGGCCTGAGTCTGGAGTCTCAGACTTCAGGATAGTTCATGAGCAGTGCCGGGAGCATGGGGATCCCGAAGCTCCACAGCCCAACCGGGCAGCAAGTGCGCAACCCCGGCCCCAAAGGCCTGAGCACACATGCCCAGGAAATACAGCACGACCGAACACACACACAAGCAGATACAGCCCTGCAGGCCTGGCCCAGACAGGTGCCAAGTTTCTGCTGCCTTTGTGGGAACATCTCCTGTCAGTGGTGAACCTGGGGAGAGGACGTGTAACAGCTCTCTCTGCCCAAGACTGTGGCTGGCCTTGGGCCCCAGCTGGCCTGCAAATCCTAACCTAGAAGCCAGGGAACCGCTACCCCAAGACCTATGACTTTTGGTCTGCAGGCTCCTCTGCAAGGTGGCCTGCTGTAGTAGTAAATAAGTGCCCTCTGAAGTTGGGCTACTTGTGTTAGGATGGCGCCTCTCACTGGCTAGCTGCCTGCCCTAATGGGTTGAAAGACCTCTAAAGCAAAACTAGATTCCTGAGGAAGAAGAAATTCTGCCTCAAGACTGCAACATCAACTCCTGCCTGAATTTCCAGCTTGTTGGTCTGTCCTGCAAATTTCGGGCTTCCCAGCCCCACAATCATGGAGTCAATTCCTTAATATATTCCTTGTCAGTTTATGTTCTACTGACTCGGTTTCTCCGGAGCACCCTGCCTGGTACAGTGAGTGACTGTAAAGTGCTTCGGATGGCCTCGGGGACGTAAGTCAGCGCTATACAAGGGATGGTAGAAAGAGCATCTGGCAGCTGGAGCGGGGGGGGCGGGGGGGCAGGCGGGAGTGCTGGTGTGTTGCCCCGGTTGGCCCCCACCCACAAGGAGGCCCCTGGGCCATCGGAGTTCTCTGGTTAAGTAGGGGTGAATGGAACTTTCTGATAGTCATGAAATGGTGTCCGACTCAAACTAGGGCAAGAGAGGACTGTTATTCTGCCAGATACTGTGCAGAAGAACTTCAAAGGACTTTAAATATAGTTTAGAAACACTCTGTCTCCTGCCTACATTACCTAACGGAGACTCTGAGAAGTCCTACTGGAAAGAGAGCTATTTAACATTGTTTAACTGAGTATCTCCCAAACTTTTTTGATCTCAGAATCTTATTTTCTTAGAATGACTCTTTTGTTCACATCTGGTAAAACCCATGTTCCATAGAATACATTTCTGGAAATGTTGGGCTTGATGGCTTTGAGTGGCCTTCCAGCTCCAACAGGTTAGGATTTTTAAATTTCCACAAGATTTGTAAGCCTGGTTGCCTCTCGATTAGTTGCCATCCATTTACTGGGATGTTGCAGTTCTCCGTGGCCACAACACCCTTGGTAGTGGTCCAGGTGGCCCAGTGGGAGCAGCAGCCACCTGCCTGCCTGGATTTGACACTCTGATTTCAGATGGGTCGTGCAACGGGGTTAGGTCCCTGCAGGCTGCATCCACCACGAAAGGTTCGTGACAGTGGTTCTGGGCTCTTTGGGGTCATAGATCTTTTTGAGCATCTGAGAAAAGGTTTGGAACTTCTTCCCAGAAAAACTCACAGAAGCACACACATGCACACACAACATGTTGTATCCAAATCCAAGAGTCTTGTCGACGACCTGACCCTGCCTGGACTTCCTAGGATTGTCTTCACTTAGAAGCCCTGGAATGATCTTGGGGATGCTGGATGGGGCTCACCTTGGACAATCTTTGATCCCAAAGGAAATATAGACTTCCTTGTTGTCTAGGTGCGAGGTGGGGGGCCCAGGAGACTCAGCCCTTGCCCTTCAGAGCTGGCATTCTACCATGGGCCCTGAGATAGGTGCTTGTCATCTCCTGGCCCTGGCTAAATTCAGAAAGCAACAGGAGTTATAGGAGTGCATTGGACAAGAGGGCTGCTCTGGGGCTTCTGCTGTGGGGTTCGAGAATGGTTGGTATTAATCACAAAGATAGCTACTTAGAGGTGGGGCTTTGAGCTGCGATTTAAAGAATGTGGGTTGTGGCTTGGGGGGGATCTAAGACCAGTTGTTGCTTGCACAAGGGACAACTCAGGCAAAGGCTTGGGGTAGGAAAGGGGGTGAATTTTAAAGGGTGGGGGCGGCAGTAAGGAGAACGAAGCATAGGTGAAGTGGAGGGTAAGCATGAAGTCACAGCAATTCAGGCCACAACTGGAAACCCCCCTCTCCATTCAGCCATCCTCCCGAGGCCCTCCTCTATGCACAAGTCCCATCAGGCAGGCAGACAGGCAGGTAGAGCCGGCAGCGCTCCCTCGTCAACACGCAATCCCTCTGGAATCCCCCGCAGCAGCTGGCCAGAGCCTTGGCCACCAGCTTCCTCCGGCCCCGGCCCCGCCCTGACTCTGCCTGCAGTCGCTCAGTTCAGGCTGGACCGAGAAGACCAAAGTTGTCTGATGTGAACCTGCCAGCGCCTTCATCACCTCCCTTCTCTCTCTCCCTTTTGTCTATTCAGTCTAAGAGGAAAGAGTGTTGCTGCTATCCTTGTGGAGGGCCAGCCCATTCTCCTGGGTCCTGGACCCCATCCTGTCCCATCTCCTCCAGGGCCTCACTTCTGGAAGAGTGCTGGGTTCTGGCTGCTCCCCCACCCCCATGTCTCACAACCAGCTCTGCATATAAGGCTGAAACATCCGGGAACCTTCCAGGAATCCGTTCCTCCCCCTCTGCTGCCAAAACCCTTCCCCCACGAAAACACTGGTGCACACCCTTGTCTCCTGACAAACCTTCTACTCACATCTCATACATCAGCTAAGCCACACGATTTAAGGAAGCCCTCCTAAGCCCTCCCACCCCAAACCAGTTCCTTAGGGCTCCTATGATCTCCCACACAGCCGCTGCTCTGCACATGCCCGGGTGGGACCCATCACGCCAGGTATCCAAATGTCCTGTGTTTGTCTCCCAGCCAGGGTGGAAACTCAGGGAGTGCAGGCACGTGCCAACTCTCTTAGCCTGCACCCTCAAGCAAGTCGAGTCTGAGACAAAGGCTCAGGTGTGAACATTTCAGGGAAGAGTGACCCCAGAGGGCAGAAGTGCTGGGCAGGGGGAGTGATGCAGGGAAGGGAGGAAAGTCAGACAGGAATGTGCTTATCAAGTTGGCCGCCTCAAAAGGAAACTGACTGCTTGAATGTATGGGACCATCTAAGAAGCCATATTAAATGCATCTTGAGATCACCCAGGGTAGAAGTAAAAGGGACACAGTTATCCCATAGGGTGTTAACAGCCCTAAATGCCAGGGTGGGTTTACATGTGCATGGGTGCTGAGTGAGTTCCCACAGTGACCTATCCTTTGGCATCAGAGGAGCTGGAGGAAGGAGAGAAGCAGGCCCTGCAGGTGTGGCAAGGCACAGACAGGTGGGAAGGTGGTCAGAATCTTCACAGAACTGGTCACCACAGCAGTGGCTGGAATAAGTGACGGGTGAGGCCAAGGAATTCCAAAATGAGGCACAAAAGGTGTCTGCTATGGCCCAGTCCCTACAGCACTCAGATTTGCCTGCAAGCCCCCCCCCCCCATTGTGCCCAGCTCCCAGGTTTCTTCCTGCGGGCCTCCATTTTTAAGAAAACAAAATACTCTCACTTCGTCCTTGAGATGGGCCAAGTCCAAGACCAATCTATCCCAGAGGCTCTTTCAAGGTGGTGGCCACCTGCAGTCTTTGCAAAGACTTGATGCAACAGGGTTAGTGAAAAAGCAATGGGCCCCCTGCCACAGCTTATCCCTAGGCCACAATGAACATTCATCGTCTCCCTCCTCCACCCTCTGTTCTCAAAATGGCCTTCCCTGGGCCAGTACTTTGGCTGGGCTGCATTGTGTGCCCGGTGAGTTGACTTGGCCTTGTTGGGCCATGCCTCATGAAAGTGCCCATGAACCTTTATTCGTGGACATAGAAGCACCAAGAAACTGCCCTGCTGAATCCCCTGGGCTCTAAAGCTATTCCTCTTGCCACTGTTGTACAATAGCACCCTAAGCTCCTCCTGTCTTTTCCTGCTGGTTTGCTGGAGTGAAAAGCCCCAACTGACCAGATGGTCACTGCAGCTTCAAGTTCAATGGAATCCTTACTGTGACCCCTGGTGGAAACATTCCACCGCATCATGCCAGATCTGCCAATCGGCCGACACTGAGGCTTTGGGGACGGGAAGCACAAAGTCAACAAAAGAGTCCGTGGGAGTGATGGTGAGAAGGCCTCTCCTACAGCCAGCCTTAGGGTCGCTGATCGGGGGTTCACATACCAGCCACTGGATCTGTGTACATACTTCATCCTGGAGGACAGCATCTCACCCCGTAGTGTGTGGTCCCTACACTGGCATCTTACATAAGCCTTTAACAGGCTACTCCCTCAGGCCTGCTGCTGGGTGCCTGGCAGCCCCAGTGAGACCTCTGTACATAGCTGCAAGCCTTTGTCATGTTCCTTCCAGGCCCCAAGCCAACTAGTGAACTGATTTGCTTAGGCGGCCATAGCAAAGTACCACAGATTGGGTGGCTCAAAGGACAGAAATTTATTGTCCCTAGTTCTGGAGGCTAGAAGTCCAAAATCAGGGAGGGGGCAGGGTCAGTTCTTTCTGAGGCTGTGAGGGAAGGGTCTGTTCCAGGCTTTTCTCCTTGGCTGGTAGACGACTGTCTTTCCTTGTGTCTCTTCACACCGTCTTCCATCTATATGAGACTCTTTGTCCAAATGTTCCCTTTCTATAAGAACACCAGTCCTATTGGATTAGGTCCCCCCTCCCAGTATGACCTCACCTTAACTCATGCCATCTGCAATGACCCTATTCCCAAATAAGGTCACAATCTGAGGAAGCAGTGTCAGGACTGCAACACATGAATTTAGAAGGAAGACAAAAATCAACCCATGACAGCCAGCTAAGCCAACTGCCACCACCCCATGGTCCGTGTTTTGTAGGCTATGTCTCCCTCCATGCCAAGCTGATGACCCACTCTACCTACCACTCGCAAGTCCCCCCATAGAAGTATGTCCCTTTACTACTGGTATTTACACCATCACTGAGCAGGGTTGCAGTGTCACAACTACCCATTTCTTTTTCAGCACTCACCAGTACATCGTGCAAACCCATCTGAGGATCAGGCCCCAGTGACTTTGTTCCCTGTCGTCTGGTCATAGGGAAACTCCATAAAGCCACAGGTATGAGGTGAGGGAAAGGTGGAGTCAGTGCAACAGATGCTGATGCCCAAGAGTCTGGACCACAGCCTGTTCATGTCATTTACTTGAGTCTCTGGACCTTCTAGGATCCACAGTCAAATTCCTATGTCCATCATACAAAGGAGGTACGTGCATGCTTTTGACTTAATAACAGACAACTCTTGGGGGCAACTGCAGTCTCGCAGTTCCCTGTGGCTCCACGGCCAAGCACTAATTCTCTACCAAGGCCCAAGAGCTCTCCCAGAGTTGTTTTATAAGAGAACAGCCCCCTGCCACAGAAGGCATGACCTTGCTCAAACCCTTAGGCGTCTGCACTGTGGCTGTGCTCCTAGAAACGCCAAAGACGCCACACAGCACTTACGTCTACCACAGACAGCCTGCCGTGCCTTGGATCTGATGAGTCATGAGGCTCAAGACGCAGAGTGGCTTGCACTTCGGCCTGGGCCCACAGCAGAGCCCTCTTGTCCTAAACCCCACTCAAAACTGGCAACCTCTGAATGACCCAATAATTATCTTGGAGCAAAATTCCCAACTACATTCTATGCTGCCTCCAAAATTTAAAAAGACCCACCAAGTGCTCTGTCTCTTTCTTAGTGGCAGGCGATTCAAGATAATTTGTCCATTTCCTTAGAGGAGATGTCATGGCATGTTTTAGATCACTAGACCCCTACAAATTTCACTGGCAGGGCACCCATGCATCTTCTTGCGCTCTGTCTCCCACCCTCTGATTTGCATGTGTCTTACAAGGACATCTGAACTACCCATCATTTGATGCTCACCAGGCCCAAGTAGCATGATGGCAGCAGTTTCATCAGTGTGAAGGACTGATGTCATTTTCCATGAAACGTCAAGGAGATCAAGGCCCTACAGGTCACACTGTGACAGCAGAAACAGAATTCACCTAGCCCCAGGTGAGCTACTGAATATGTACTGCTTGCCTTCTGGTGTAAAGGCAAAGTGCTTTGAATACCACTTATTGATGGGGATTAAAATGATGCATTCTTCAGACCGACAGTCATACACCAAGTGTCAAAGATGTCCCAGTCTGCTTTAATCCAGACAGCGCAGCCAGCAGTGCGGCCACAGGCAGAGTAGCCACCTTGGGAAGTTGGCAGCAAACGGGCCACCATCACCTAACAAAACCCATCTGGTCTTGGCGGAACCTTATCCGTGAATTCAAGAAGGACATGATGGGACCACTCCCGTGCGTCCTTTAAGTCTTAGACAGTGGAACTAAGTTTTGTAGTTCCTCCTTGTGTTGCTCTGGTTTATATCTTGGCTGAGGGAGCAGTTTCAGTGCTTTACACTTGACTCTTCCCATCAAAATAATTTTTATTCTACAAGTTCGAGTACCAATGTGAGGGTTGTTCTGGCTGCTAAAAATATCTATCCCAAGTATACACTTGGGGGCCAGGGAAATGACCCCAGGACAGGTCCACAGACCCATCTGACCATTGGGCCAGAAGTCCGTTTATCACTTTAAAAGTCCCTACTCTAACAAGGAAACCATGATGGCCCTTTGGGTTTCCTGACACTCGTGTAAGCTCAGACCCTGTATCCAACAGCTTTGGAAAAGTGTAAGTAGTTCTCTGTCTCTAGCACAGTTACCTTCACAGATGTCCTGGGTCCCTGAGGAGAACTGAGGGAATATCTGTCGTGTGCAGTTGTGGCAGCACTGTAAGGGCTCTTCCACAAGGAGACTACTCTCCCCTTTGATCTCAGCTCTGGGTTTGGGACGTGATATAGATCTGGGGTAAGGGCCTGAGTTTTTCACTGTGGTGGCTGACATCTACCTGCTCATAAACTTCAGATTTTTAAAAATTATACTAGCCCAGCAACACCCTAGTTATCTCTGTGTCTATTTGTCCTAGGAATCCAATGGTCGTCACACAGATCCCTGCACACAGGGCTCCCCAATTGCTACTCTGACCTTGATTCCCCCTACAAAAATGGCTAAGTGTTGCCATCTGACTTCTGCCATTTCAGAGTCCCATCAACTCCATGGACACACAGATTCCAGTCCCAGAGTGGTTGTCTCATACTATAGAACTCAACCTACAGAGGACAACTACCTACGAAGCTTCTCAAATATGCTAGTGCCCCTTTCTCTAATTGCCTTGGTAGAGGAAGTGTTCTTTGTTCCACCCAAGGAACACAGTCAAGTGGTAGGTTTTCTGGTATTACATAATAAATCTGTTTTAGCACCTCTCTGAACATTATGCTTCTTTCCTTACTGCTATGCCAAGAAAGTTATAGCAGCTCCATCTCATTTATTATAGGCTAGTGTCATGTCTGAATTTCAAGGAACCATCCCAGCAGACAATTAGGACCCATTCCTAATGTCTTTGAACATTGAATCCCTTGGCACAAGTGAGTGCCACTATGTCAGTAAATTCTGCCCCATCTACTCCCTGGGTCTAACATCTTTAATAGCCAACTCGTATATGCGTTCTCACAACTCTTGCTAGCATGTGTGAGGCAGTTTCTGCAATTCTTTTGGCATGCAAGCTCTTTTATTTCAGAACAAGAATTGTACTTCCAAACTTGGGTTATACTGAGGTCTGACCCTGGTTATCAGCCTGGAGGCAGTGGGAGGTAGTGGAGGTGAGTCTTTAAGAAGAAGAGCATAATTTTGCAAGGCACCTACATCAGGGGAGACCACTGCAGGGCCTCTACATGGGGCAGGCTGCTCTCTTCCAGCAAAAGAAACAAGACTGCTAGCATGAAGGGTTCTGAAGATTATGGGGCTTCAAGATTCTCAGGCTTATCCAGCCAAAGGTACTCATCCCAGGTCTCAAGGTCCCACTCTTTGCCAGGCAAGACCTTGGTAAAGAAAACTACTGAGGCTGTCTTTAACCTTCTTTGCCACACTCTGTTCTTAGAATTTGATGGTGGGTCTGGTTTTCATCCTGGTCTGCCCTACTGCTAAAGGAGATGAGGATATCTTTCCTGCTTCCAGAGAAATCCCCTGGCTTTCATGGGCTGTTTTGAATGGACAGTTGGATGACCCAAGCCTGCCATTTTCTTTATTGCAAGTTTCTCAAAGGGACAAAAGACAACCCACAAGTCCTTATGATTTACCGTTATCCACGTGCTGTGTGTGTGCTATGACTGCCACATGTCTACATGCTTCTCAGGTGAGAATCTGGGTAGCTGTGATGCCCCGATACATGTCAGGGGTCTTCACCACCCTCTTTCCACCAGAAATGGGGTTCTTAGTATCATCTGACTGGTAAGAGATCCAAATCCCATCCTTGGGATTTCTAAGGCCCTTCCTAGTACCACTTTGCTGGTTCCCCAGAAAGAAGAGCATAAGACAGAGGCTTACATGCAAAGATCCTTATTAGGAAATGTGATCCCTGAGAGCAGGAGTGGGGAGGGTGGCAAAATTAGGGAAGGAGGAAGAGCCAAAACAAGGAAATGATATCTAACTATACATCATAGTGTGTGACGTTGCTAATGCCACATGACCCTCTGAGAAGCCAAATGAAATATGTCTCAGAACTGAGGGAGAAGTTCTCTCTCATCTCCCTTCCCCATTGGCCGGTTTCTCCTGGGACCTCACCTCCCCCGCTGTGTACATACCCATCAATTTCCCCTTGCATTCAATTCCACGCCAAGGGAGAAGGTGCTAAAGGCATGCTCTGTAAGCCTGAGGCCAGGTGCTGTCACTCCGTACCTGCATGAAATTTGTTGGACCCCTTGCAGAAAGAACTGGTCGCTTCACATCTGGCTGGTCTAGGAGACAGGTGAGGCAAGGCAGATCTGAAATGGTATATAAGACGTGTCAGTACCCTCCTCCTTTTAAAAAAATTATTATTTATTTCTTTATTAAGGTAGCATTGATATACAGTCTTATGAAGGTTTCACATGAAAACATTGTGGTTACAACATTCACCCATGTTATCATGTCCCCCCCATACCCCATTTGCAGTTACTGTCCATCAGTGGAGTAAGATGCCACAGAGTCACTACTTGTGTTCTCTGTGCTACATTGTCTTCCCCATGATCCCCCCCACACCATGTGTGCCAATCATAATACCCCTCAATCCCCTTCTCTCTCCCTCCCCACCCCTCCCCCACACTTCCCCTTTGGTAATTTCTAGTCACTTCTTGGAGTCTCTGAGTCTGCTGCTATTTTGTTCCTTCAGTTTTGCTTTGTTGTTATACTCCACAAATGAGGGAAATCATTTGGTACTTGTATTACTAACCTGACATTTCACTGAGCATAATACCCTCTAGCTCCATCCATGTTGCTGCAAATGGCAGGATTTCTTTTCTTTTTATGGCTAAATAATATTCCATTGTGTGTATGTACCACATCTTCTTTATCCATTCATCTACTGATGGACACTTAGGTTGCTTCCATTTCTTGGCTATTGTAAATAGTGCTGCAATAAACATAGGGGTGCATCTGTCTTTCTCAAACTGGGCTGCTGCATTCTTGGGGTAAATTCCTAGGAGTGGGATTCCTGGGTCAAATGGTATTTCTATTTTGAGTTTTTGAGGAACCTCCATACTGCTTTCCACAATGGTTGAACTAATTTGCATTCCCACCAGCAGTGTAGGAGGGTTCCCCTCTCTCCACATCCTCGCCAACATTTGGTGTTGTTTGTGTTTTGGATGTTGGCCATCCTCACTGGTGTGAGGTGATATCTCATTGTGATTTTAATCTGCATTTCTCTGATGATTAGCGATGTGGAGCATCTTTTCATGTGCCTGTTGGCCATCTGAATTTCTTCTTTAGAGAAGTGTCTATTCATGCCCTTTGCCCATTTCTTAATTGGGTTATTTGCTTTTTGTTTGTTAAGGTGCGTGAGTTCTTTATGTATTTTGGATGTCAACCCCTTATCAGATGCATCATTTATGAATATATTTTCCCATACTGTAGGATGTCTTTTTGTTCTACTGATGGTGTCCTTTGCTGCACAGAAGCTTTTCAGCTTGCTATAGTCCCACTTGTTCATTTTTGCTTTTGTTTCCCTTGCCCGGGGGGATATGTTCATGAAGAAGTCGCTCATGTTTATGTCCAAGAGATTTTTGCCTATGTTTTTTTCTAAGAGTTTTATGGTTTCATGACTTACATTCAGGTCTTTGATCCACCTTGAGTTTACCTTTGTGTATGGAGTTAGACAGTAATCCAGTTTCATTCTCTTATATGTAGCTGTCCATACAGCTGTTTTTCCAACACCAGCAGCTGAAGAGGCTGTCATCTCCCCATTGTATATCCCAGGCTCCTTTATCAAATATTAACTGACTGTAGGTGTTTAGGTTAATGTTTGGATTTTCTATTCTGTTCCACTGGCCTGTGGGTCTGTTTTTGTGCCAATACCAAATTGTCTTGATTACTGTGGCTTTGTAGTAGAGCTTGAAGTCAGGAAGCATAATTCCCCCTGTTTGATTCCTCCTTCTCAGGATTGCTTTGGCTATTTGGGGTCTTTTGTGGTTCCATATGATTTTTAGAACTATTTGCTCTAGTTCGTTGAAGAATGCTATTGGTATTTTGATAGGGATTGCATTGAATCTGTAGGTTGCTTTAGGCAGGATGTCCATTTTGACAATATTAATTCTTCCTATCCATGAGCACAGGATGTGTTTCCATTTATTGGTGTCTTCTTTAATTTCTCTCATGAGTGTCTTGTAGTTTTCAGGGTATAGGTCTTTCACCTCCTTTGTTAGGTTTATTCCTAGGTATTTTATTCTTTTTGATGGAATTGTTTTCCTGATTTCTGTTTCTGCTAGTTCATCATTAGTGTATAGGAATGCAACAGATTTGTGTGTATTGATTTTGTATCCTGCAACTCTGCTGAATTCAGTTATTAGTTCTAATAGTTTTGGGTTGGATTCTTTAGGGTTTTTAGGTACAATATCTTTGTCATCTGCAAAAAGTGATAGTTTAACTTCTTCCTTACCTATCTGGATGCCTTTTATTTCTTTGTGTTGTCTGACTGCCATAGTAGCCCTCTCCTTTTTACACATCTGTCTCCCATGCCCAGAGTGGTGTTGGAGCAAGGTGCTCAGGAGACACTTGGGAGAAGGTGTCCAAGCACCTGTTCCTTCTCAGGCTGGGGACTGTAGCTGAAGGTCACACACAGAGTCGGGGAAGGAGTTAGACCACCTGGCTTAGAATTCCTTCCAGACCCCGGCGGCCTGGATGTGGAAGAACCAAGGACAAGCACAGGCAATATGCACTACTGGCCCGGAGGCTTCTGCTTCCCTCTGCCCAGGGCATGGAGGCTGCCATTTTCCAAGCTGAAGAGCAATGGACTGTTCCAAAGAAGCAGGAATCCTTTAGAGGGAGTAAAGAAGGGAGGCCTCTGGGGAACAAGGGACAGAGAGGGCCCTGGGAGGGGGACACAGGATTAAGTCATGGCCATGATAAGTCTGCTAAGAGCATCCACTTATAGTCCTGTCTGCTTCTGTCTAGAGCTAGGACTCTGGAGGGGGTGGCATGGAGGACTCTTCGGGAGACAGGGTGAGCAGGAGGAGGCAGCACTGGCTGCCTGTCTTGGAGTTCTGGGCACTGGCTGAGCTGCCTGCACCTGAGCCCATGGCCTCAAGTGAATAGATGGAGAGCCACAACAGGATGCCTTTGATTTGCTCTATCCTACAGTCCCAGGAAGCTACAACTGAAAATCAACAATCACTACTAAATCACTCAGTACTGTTACACTGGCAAAATGGCCATTTCATTAGCAGGAGTGAACCCTGAGTGGGGACCAAGGGGAGCTGGCATGGAGCTTGGCAGGGGACAGCTGGTTCTGGGCTCTGTCAGGCATAGAACACCTTCCGCTTGCTGCTTGTCCTACTGTCGAGAAACGTGGTCCCTCGTGGCCACAGTTTCTTAGGGCTCCAGAAGTTTCTTGAGGCTTCCGGTCTGACTCCCACACGCTCACTGGGCCCAGGAAGTGCCATGGCACGTGTGCCTGTGAGGTGGCTGCCAAGTTTGCTCTTCAGGAATGAGCCAGTGTGCAGCTGGGATGAAGACTTCTGTGGGACAGGGCTGCAGACAGGGGCAGGACGAGGAGGAAGCTGAGTCCTGAGTGGCCACCTATGAAAGCTTCTAGACACTCACTTGCCAGGGTCAGTGGGGCACCATTTTAGCTGCTGAGAATGCCACAGCTCTAAGGGGGTCACCATGGCCTTCCTAGCCAGCCACGCATCTGCCACCAGGTCCAGGGGATTTGATCACTGTTTGTCTTGCCGCTGATGCAACGTGACACCAGCCCGTGTGATCTGGCCCTGGCATCACATTGTAGCCACACAGCAATGGGATGGAAATTTGGCTACTGCCAAAGGCACCCATTTTGCCTTCTTCTCTGAATCTCCCTTCCCTGAACAGTAGGGACATTTTAGTCCCATGGAAAGCACACATTCTCTTCCTCCTGGCAAGTGCCCAGTACCGTAGTTCCCCATATAGTGCCACCTCGGAAGTGCCCTGGGCAGCATCTCAGGGCCTCGTGGGTGCTGTGGTTCTGGGGGTGGTGAGGTGCCCAAAGAGAGCACATCTGCGCAGCAAAGCACCTTCTGGGCCTCACTGTGCTCAGGAGAAAGGACTGGTGAGACGGAAGTTCCACTTTATAGGGCAGAGCAGCCAGCCCCTTCCTTGTCCCTTGGTTTCATTACTCAGATTGTACCAGGTGGCATGTATACCCACTCCTCAAGGCAGCAGGGCTTCCCTGCTGGCAGACGTGTCATGTGGCCGGGAGGCAGGGTGGTGGTGGTATAGCCACAGCTCCTATACAACTGACAGCCAGCCGCCTGCAGCCTGGGACTGGTGTCTCAGCCACCAGGATGGGGAGGGGGCCAGGGTCCTCCCTGGAAAATGCTGCAGATGGGAGGTCCAAGCCTGTGGAAGGGCCAGAACTTAAACTTTAGCCAGAAACTACAGAGAGGGAAAGGAGCTTGCCCCAGGTCCCAAGCTGGGCCAGTTATAGGACTGAGCTGAAAACCCAGTGTCCTGCCTCCCAGGCCAGGCCTCTTGTCATCTGACGGAGCTGCCGCCACCAGCCAGGCAGTGTCACTGACTCTTTAAGAGCCTGCCCACTCCCGACATGCACACAGTTCTCGTCCGCCTTGCCTGTTGGTGCACGCATCTCGTTCAGTGTTCAGGACAGATGTAGCGCACTTGAGAGCTGAAGGGCCCTTGCAACTCACCCAGTGCAGCCCTGTCCCTGGTCAGATGGGCACACTTTGCCCTCAGCAAGCATGCTTCAGCAACAGCAGGGAGAAACTGGCTCTCCCTGAATGGCAACTATCTGACAGATATTAATATTAACTCACTGAGTGCTCACGGCAACCCTGTGAAAGCGGTACCCCAATGACAGATGAGGAAATGGGCACCAAGAGGGTAAGCAAGCTGCCCAAAGCCACACAGCTGGTGAGTGGCACAGCCTAGGCTGAGATCAGGCTGGCTCGTGCTTGCTTGCTGTCACCTCTCGCAGTGCCCAACGGAGGATAAGATGAGTTAGCATGTGTCGGATATCAGCACCTGCCACCAAGGCCCTTCCACTTCTCTGTTGTCTCTAACAATGAGTGCGAGATTGTTCGAACCTGCCCCCATAGAGTGTACAGCCCAAGTCCAACACTCTGCACACATAGGTGTTCAGAAAAGTCTCCTTTGTGCAGTCAGTCACTCAGACATGCAGGCATTAATATATTGCATACCATCCCTGCGTTCCCTACATGCTGGGAAGATGTGATAAACCAGAGCTGGGGCTGGAACTCAAGCAATGCCCAATCTAGGGGGAGACAGGTGGATCTGCATCTGTAGGCCAGGGTGTCCAAGACCACACTAGCCAGCTAGACTCAGCTCAGACGCCAGAGGCGCTTTTTGTAAAGGGGAAGCTCCTCCCACTGGCCTCAGAGACGATGGGGTCAACAAAGGCCACACACATGAGAACTAAGGCTTCAGCCGAGGCTGGTGGCTGCAGAGGACACCAGCAAGTGAGCAAGGAGAGGAAGGAACGCCATGTGCACAGCATGGAGGTGTGAAAGAACAATGTGTCTCAGAACAGCCAGTTTGCTGTGTCCACCACATGTGCTGTCTTTGTGAAGGCTGGGGGCACACCCGGAGGATAGGCCACTGAGCCAGAGGATTATTCTCAAGCCTTAAAATCGAACGGAATCTGCCCTGCTACATTTCAGAATTCCCTGATCTCTTTGATCCTTTTTTACCTTCCAATTTCTCCCTTTTGGAATGGGAATGTCTATTTCATGCCTGTCCAAATGTATCAGTCTGGGTTCTCCAGAAAAACAGAACCAATAGAGTGTAGATACAGAGTGACAGATATAAGAGGAGATTAATTACAGGAATTGGCTCATGTGGTTATGGAGGCAGACAAGTCCCACCATTTGCTGTCTGCAAGCTGGAGACCCGTGATAGCCGGTTGTGTGATTCAGTCCAACCACAAAGGCCTGAGGACTAGGGAGCCAGAGGTGTAAGTCTTGGAGTCTGATGGTCTGAGAACCAGGGGCTCCAAAGCCCAAGAGCAGGAAAAGATGGACATCCCAGCTCAAGAGGAGGGAGGGAATTCACCCTTCCTCCCCCTGTCTGTTCCACTGGGCCCCTCAACAGATGAGGTGGTGGCACCCACATTGGGGAGGCAGAGCTCTATTCAGTCTGCTGACCCACATGCTCAGCTCTTTCTCAAACACCCTTACACACACACCCAGGTAGAAAGTTTCACCAGCTTTCTGGGCATCCCATAGCTCAGTCAAGTTGACACAGAAAAATGGCCATTGTAACCATCATGACATCTTGGAAGCAGAGAACTTGTTGCTTGGTTTCATAGGTTCACAAACGGAGGACAATTTTGGCCCAGGATGCGTTATACTCCGAGTCGCAGCCATACATAACTGAGATGACATCTGGATGAGCTTTTGGACTGAGAGTTGATGCTGGAATAGGTTACAGCTCTTGGGGATGACGGGATGGGATGTTGCATGTATTTGAATGTGAGAAAGTCAAGTGAACTTTTGGGGGCCAGAGAGTAGACTATGATGGATTGAATTGCGTCCCATGAAAATCTGCATATTGCAGTTTGAACTGCCAGCACCTCAGAATGTGACCTGATTTGGAACTAGGGTCATTATAGATGTAATTAATTAAATTAAGGTGAGGTGATACTGGTATAGGATGGGACCCTAAATGCAATAGGACTGGGGTCCTTATAAGAAGGGGAAAATGTGAACACAAGAAACCTGCATTGAAGGAAGGCAATGTGAAGATGGCCATCTACAAGCCAGGGCGTGGCCTAAACTGCGTTCCTCCCTCACAGCCTCAGAAGGAGTTGACCCTGAGATGACATCTTCATCTCACACTTCCAGCCTCCAGACGGGGAGACAAATGTCTGTTGTTTCATCCCCCGTCTGTGGCATTTTGGAGCAGGGGCTTTTCCCTGAGGGTAGTAGGGAGCCTTGGAAATATTTTAAGCAGGGGAGGAATGAGGTAAGATGGTAAGATCTGTATTCTAGAAATTGTCCTGAGCAGCTTGTGAGAGGATGCATGGGCAGGGGCAAGACTGGAGGTAGGGAGATTGGTAGGACTTTTTGCTGCCCTCGAGATGAAGGTGGATGGCTGCCTAATATAGTAATGACAGGCACAGTCGTACTAGTCAGTAGTACCTGCAGTATACTTATCATTACAATTCACACTAGCTAATGGCTTATACTGTGCTAGGTGCTTCACATGGATTATTATATTTAACACTTGCTGCAACCAGATGAGGCGGGCACAGTTGTCATCTCCATTTTGCAGGCTAGGAGGCTTGCTGTAGGCCACACAGTAAGCAGTGGGGCTAGGATTTGAATCAGGCAGTCTGGCTGTAGCACCTGTCTGCAATGGGATGTTGGTAAATGTTTACCAATAAGCCCTGATTTGCAGCATTGCCTATTTCTGTGGTGTAGATACTCCCACCATGGCCAATTCTGAGCCACCGATGAGTCATCAGCTGGTTCACAAAATTTCTGAAAATGTAGCAGTCCTTTCTTACGAGCTGGCTGGCGAAAGCCAGCTGACTAGCAAAGTACCAAGCGCAGAGCTGGTAACATGTGAACTGCATGTGACTTCCCTCCTGCCTGGTGGGCTTTGTCTTAAAGGGATTCTGTTGAGGCTGGTGAGTCCCAAACTGCCTAGGACATTCCAACCTGGGTTCCACCAGTGAGTAACTGGGTGATCTCAGGCAAGTTGCTGAAGCTCTCTGAGCCTCAGTTTGCTCAGCTCTGAAATGAGTTTTGATGAGGCTTCAGTGAGCTCATGGTGTGAAGCATGGGGCCTGGCACATAGTAGGTATGCCCCCCCGACCCCCACTGTAGCTGCTTTTATTGTTAATATGAGTATGTTTGCCAAAGCCAGAGCAGCAGGAGCACATTATGTGGGTTTTCTCCAGACGTCTGCCTGGATGGGGTGCCTGCCCAATGCCGGCTCCGGCTGGTCCCCTGGCGTGAGGTCATATTCACGTTCTGAGTGGTTGTGGTGAAGGCATGGCAGTAGCCTAGATGGTTGCCAGGACAGCCACAGGCTCAGGTTTTGTTGTATGTGCGTGATTTTTAATCACAAGATTGCAAATGGTCTGAAGGGTCCTAGAACAGTGGATGAAACCTCTTCCTTTGTGGGGCCTGAGTCGTGCCTGTGCTGTTGGAAAAAAATGTCATTGCATAAAGAGTAATAATTAGCAAGCCATCTGCATACCTTTTGCTATATAAAAGCTTTGACGATGTCTTTCAGTTATATGTATGACGTATTGTGCCAGAGGAAAACGGGCAGTTGCTGGATTTACGTTCATTCCCTAAATTATTTGCCCATCTTTGCTTAAATAACTACCCATCCTTACCTATGCTTTGATGGTATTATCTATGGCATTCTGGAAGTGGCATTTGTGGTAAGCAAGAAGCTGTAGGGGGAAAAATTGACTTGTAGCCACAGTGTTCTGGTTTCATGGTGAAATCAATGCAAGCCATTCTACAGCCCCTTAATTAACTGCTCGCTTGCTAATGAGGGCTTTTTCCTTAAAGGTTCCTGGTTTTAAATCAGCAAAGTCGCCAGGAAATTACAATCAATATTTTAACAATTTCCCATTTGTTTCCATTGTGATTCTTAAAACTGCTGACCACCACCACAGTCTCTGAGAAAATTTAAATTGTTTAAGGACACAGGGAAGACAAATAATGCATCTTGTTTCCCAGCGCTCTCCTCCACCTGACCAGGGCAAAATGCCATATGTCCTCTGCAAGTGCCCCAACCTGGCCCCTCACCTGGCAGAGACTCACCTTTCTCCAGACATACCAAAACACTCACAGTTTGCCCAATATCATATGGCCCTATTGGTGGGGCCTGAGCTTTCATCCTGATATGTTTCATCTCAGATTCAACACCTGCTTTCTGCTTTGGGGGTGCATGGGATAATGATGATAACCATAGCCTCCTCTCTGAGACTAATGACCTACAGGCCAAGCACCCTGCCATGGGTGGTCCCATGCATAGGGGCTGCCACCCTGACTATACCCCAGTAAGGCAGCTACTACTGTGACCCCGATTCTACAAAGGAGACATCCATGGCTCTGGAGGTTATCCAGCTGGGAGGCAGCAGATCCTGGATCTACCCTCTGGCCTCCAACCTCCCAGACTGAGTTGTACTTCCTCTGCATGGACCAGTCACCACCCTGGGCCTCTCCACGGGCTTCTGTCTTTCCTGGTTCCTGTTGGTTATGGCCTGGCCTCCAGTCTGCTGTGGTCATCGAGTTCAGGACTGTATGCCAAGGAGGAGTCAATAAACCCTGAGCGAATGCTTTAGGGCCTGGGCTGTGGGGTGTGGCCTCTGTGCAGGTGGGGCCTCGCTGGAGGTGGCCGGGAGCTAGGGGAGAGGCAGGGGGAGCAAGCAGAGGGTGTGACCTCAAGGTGGGCACAGCCAACAACCATTGCACATGTGCAGTGGCAGGTAGGGGGAGATGCCAGGCTCTGTGCTCAGCCCTGCCAAATTCATCACATATTCCCTCCCCCTGGATCCAGATTCTGCCCTCCAGGGCACCCTGAGTCCCTCCACCGCAGCCATGGGTCAGCCATGAGTTCGTCATTAGGGAGGATTCGGGGGAACCCCCAAAGTCTCTGGTGAAGCAGCAGAACAGGAAGAACCAAGGGCAAAGACCTGCAGAGTCAGAGAAACATAGACAAGGCCCTGGACGGCTACAGGAGGGAGCACGCTGTGCTGTGCTATGATGGGACTCATGACAAGCTTCACTAAGGAGGAGGAGGGGGAGGAGGCAGCTCTTGAGACGAACCCTGAAGGTCAGGTGGGATTTTGACAGGAGGACTGACATTTTAGGTAGGGGAAATACATGAGCAAAGTTATAGAGGCAGAGAGCACCAGGACTTGTTTGGTATCCAATCAATAGTCCAGCCAGGCAGGAGGCCCAAGGGTATGTGTGAAAGTACCCAGAAATAAATCTGGAAATGGAGGCTGGGGCCCATATACGGAGGGCCCTGCCTGCCAGCCTGAGGAGCTGGGATTGAGGGCCATCAGCAGTAGGGACCCACAGGAGGCTTTGGAGCAAAGCAGTAACAATGAACAGAGCAACATGGGCCCCTACCTGTGCAGGTCACACACAGAATTCCAGAGGCTGCCCAGAAAGCCCCCAGCATGTCGTGTAAATGCAGAAAAACTTAGTATATGCTCACAGGAGTATGACTATAAATGACAGGTGGCTACTGATTATTTTCATAGCCCCTGAGCTCCAGGTTTGGGTCAGACCAAAGGTGGGGCCCACCTGGGCCTTGGCATGGTACCCTGGGACCCCCACAGCCCAAGCCCAACCGTTTCCTTGACAGCCTTTCAACAATGGGGCTGGGGGATTCTCCCAGGAGGATAGCCCTTAAGACCCCTGTGGGATTCCTTTCCTCATCTGGACCCACTAGCCAGGACTGCACACACTCAGTGTGAGTGGCCACATGGCAGGTGGGAGCAGCCCACCTTGCTTACTGCTCTGTCACTCTCAAGCTATGTAACCCTGGACGTGTCCCTTCATCTCTGGACCTCTCATTTCCTCATCAAGAACTTGGAGATGACGGTGGCTTACACGTCATCAGGTACATGGACTCATGCAGGTATAGCCCACAGTAAACCTCAGTAAATGGAGGAGGCCGTTAGCCCCACATGCAGTCTGCATTTTAGGTGACAAAAGGGCCTCACAGTCAGTCTACTCAGTGAGGAGAAAGCCCTCAGCCAGCCTCTGTCTTTGGCCTCCTGTCCCATTTCTCCATCAACCTTGGGGTACCCAAGGTAACAACCACCAAGGATCCTCTTTCCCCAACACAACTGGGCCACATTGCCTCTTGGTGACACAACCCAATGCTGGGTTCATGGCATTAACAAAAAAGCTCTTTGCCTGACCTCTGTCTTTAACCTTTGATCAGGTCATGAATCTCCTTAAAATGTGGTAACAGCCATGGGCCCTTCCCCAGGGTGTGTGTGCACCCCTGTGGCCCCCAGAATTTCCTGAAAAGTTCCAGCAAAGTAGAATCCTACTAACCTTCACTGAGCAGATGCTCCCTGCCAGGCACCCAGCCAGGAGCTGGGGCTACAGCAGTGAGCAAGCAGGCACCAATGGCGGCCCTCCTGGGTTGGATCCTATAGAGGAGGTCAGCTAGTGGTAAGTATTAGAGAGAAAACAAAGGGGGGAAGGGGAGTGGAAGTGCCAGAGATGGGTGTGGTGCTTTGAAATGTTACATAGGGTGGCCAGGTGACATCTGTGTCAAGATTAAAGGAAATGAGGGACCAGCCCCATGGATATCTGGGAAAGTGCATTCCAGCAGAGATAGCACAAAGGCCCCAAGGAGGGATATGCCTGGAGTGTTGAGGAAGAGTCAGGAGGTCAGGAGGGAGTGAGCAAGTGCTAGAGGGAGGATGATGTCATCCGGGTGGGGGGCATGTCTTGCAGGGCCTGCAAGGCCACCAGAAGCACTTCAGCTTTACTCTGAGTGAAATGGGGAGCCACTCCAAGTGTACAGAGATCACAAAGACCAGGAACAGGGAAGGGGGTGGTTGGGAGAAGTAGGAAACAGAACAATGTGTTAGGTGGCTACTGGAGTAATCCAGGTGGAGATGCTGGTGGCTGGGCTGGAGGGTAGAGTTGAGGAGGTGAGAAGGCTGGGATTTTGTATGTATTTTGAAGGTGGAGACAACAGATTTGTCTGCTTTTCTGGATGGAGGCAGTGAGCAGGAGAAGAATCAAGGAAGACTCCAGGGAATTGAGCTTGGAAGCTTAAAGGATGGAGTCACCATGAACTGAGGTGGCAGACTATGGGAGAAGTGAGTAACCAGGAGGTCAGCTCAGGCCTTGTGGTTTGAGATGTCTCTTGTGCCAAGCACAAGACACAGGTGCAGCTATGATCTCACAGGCTTCTAGGACACTTGGGCAGTGGGCATCACCCACCCCACGGGAAAGCAGAGGGGAAGTGACATGAGGGTGGAGTGGAGGTATCTCTGCAACTCCTTGACTAGTGCACTTTGGGGAGGGGTTGTCAAATTTTAAAAGTGCTCTGCAATGCTTTGTGCTGAGCAGTTATCCCAGGTTCTGCTTCCTTTAATCAGATTTCCTTCAAGACACTCTAGAGCTCTCTCCCTCTAGGAGGACAGGTGGCTCTAGGATGACTCCCCCTCCCTGCAGGACGGACAGGCCAGGGGCCAGGAATCCACTGCAGCCATGTCTGTGTGTGGTGGAGTGAAGGTGCAGACCAGTATCAGTTCAATCATCAGTCAGCAACTGCCTCTCCTGGCCACCGGCCCTGCCCAGAGCAGCCAGGGCTGGGCCCCACCAAGGTGGATTTCTCCCCGGCAGCCCCCACCGCCCCCACTGGGCCGTGCCTGCCGGGTAAGGGAACTCGGGACAAGGAGGCTGACACCTGTGCCCCGCGATTGGGCCGGACACCGCTCCTCAGGAAACTTTGGGAAAAGGTTGGAGGCCAGCGCCCTTCACCGTTGGCGTCTACGCAGGCCACCAAGGGATTTCGCTTGGTTCTCTCCGAGGGGGCCCCAGCGCTTTCCGCGGGCCAAGGGCGTGGGAGTGAGGGAAGGAGGGGCCGAGTGGGCGGCGGGCCCACCCCTTTATTCCTGGACCGCGGCTCGGTCGAGTGCTACTCAGAGGTGCAGGCAGAAGCCGTGAGCGGGCTCTGAGGCTTCTGCTGGCCCTGCTGCTGTCGGACCAGACGCGTCGTCCGTTGGCTGAGCTTAGCCGCCGCCGCCTACGGGGAAGTCCAGGTTAGGAAACGCACCCCGGACGGGGACCTTGGAGAAGGGGAGCAGGCCAGTCCCCAGGGGTCAGGGGAAGGGAACTTCTGGCCTTCGCGCGGGGGTGGGGGCGGACGGCGCGGTCTGGCCCGCGGGGCAGTTCACAAGGAACCCATATTCCTGCAGAAGCCGCAGGTGTTTGCCCCGGAATAACCCCATGTAGAGACTGGGCCAGTCCAGCCCAGCTCGGCCAGGGGCTTCGCCCGCCCTGCGCCGTGGGCCGGGAGACCCGCTGGCGTGTCTGGGTTACCGGCTGAGCACTCCTGCGGGCAGCACAGACAGGGTCCGCGCGGAGGCGGGGTGGGGGCCGCCTGGGAGGAGAGGCGGGAAGAGGGCGGGAGTCGGAGGAAGGCGGCGGGAGGGGAATGCTCGGCGAGGAGCGGGGCGGGTGCAGCTCCGTAGCCGCCACCTGAGAGTCCTGGTCCCCACTGCCGTCACAGCAGGTCGGCTGGGCTGTCCAGGCCGGAGCCAGCGAGCGGACGGGTGGGCAGCGGGACGGGCGCTACCCACTCAGCAGCCACCCACTGAAGGTGAGTGCCTTCCCAGGGAAGAGGAGAAGCCGGCCCTTAGCTCTAGGGTCATTCCGCTGAGAATGGGGAAGGAGGGGGATCGAACAAGCTACTCTGCGATCAGACTCTCGTCCCTGTGACGCTCCGGGGTCCTCCAGGGATCTGCCTTTTCCCCCGCCCCCATGTCTCTCTACCACTTTATCACCGTCGTTTTCTCTCAGTCTCCGTCGGTGCCTCTCTCGGTTTCTGTCTCTTCCTCTCTGTCGGTCTCTGTCCGTGTCGCGCGCTCTCTCGCCCTGACGCTGGTTTGTGCTGCTCTCCCTGCTCGCTCTCCGACTGTCAGGAGCGCGCTCAGCTCGCCAGCTCGCTCTGCTCGGTCGCGGGAAGTCTACCTGCCGCGTGCGGGTTGACCAAGCGCCCGGGGCTCCGCCTGCGGCCCTCGGACGAGCTCCATTCGCTGATGCTTGGGGGCGTCCGGTCACCCCGCTGTCGCCTCTCCCCAACAGCGCACCGTCTAGGCGGGCCATCTGCCGATCTCCCTCTGCGTGCTGCTCCCCCCGAGGTAAGTGCACCCATGCCCCTTTCCTCCTGCCCGCCCTCCCCAGCTGCTCTGGCCCGAGTGGACTGGAGAAATGAGGCGACCACAGCGAAACCAGCCTGCGGCCCCTTTCCCTTTCAAAGAGTGGCTTGAGGGCCCGGTAGGCCCTTCGGACGGCCAATGCGATCCCGCTGACCCCATCCCCACTGGGCCTGAGACCTCGGCGTTGAGGGGCTCAGGGCCGGCGGGGTCGCGGGTGGGGCAGCGCGGCTTCCCCTTTAAGGCCGGAGCCGCTCGTCGCCGTAAGTGTGAGGGTGTGTGAGTGTGCGGCGTGCGTGTCTCCTCCTCCCCGAGTGACACAGCAGTGAGAAATGCCTATCAGTAACTTAAACCCCCGAAACTCCACCTTCCGGGCGCGCGGCGCGGAGCCGGGCGGTGGGAATGGAGCGAGCGGATTGAGGCCGCCACTGCAGCGCCGCCGGCATGAACTTGGCCACGAGCTGAAGCGGCCGGCGGCGGGCAGGCGCGGGGGCACCGGTCGCTACCCAGGGGATGATCTGCAGCTAGGCCGGACCACTCGGCGGGCGCCCCAGGCCAGCCTGCCCGCGCCGGCGGCTGCCCGCCCCGCGGGCACTGCCCCCGCTGCCGCCGCCGCGGGAGCTCCGCAGCACGGTAAGGCCGAGGGCGGGCGCGGGAGGTCCGAGTGCTCCAGCGGCTCCAGGACCACTTGGGGTCCCCACTTGTGGTCCCCGTCGTGGGGGAGGCAGGGGACCCCAAAGTTTGCTCCGAGCACACGGCCCACCTGGCGCTTCCCGTGGCCGCCTCCGTCTTTGACCAGGCGGGCCGGGCCGGGCTGAGCACAGCCCGCATCGCCCTGGACTGCGGCCTCTGCCTGCTGCCCGGCGCCCACCGGGCGTCTGGAATCGGACGGGATCAGTTAAGTACCGGGGAGGGAAGGCAGAGGGGCGCTAGCCATACGGGCTTCACCGGCCCTGCCGGACTAGGGGAAGGGCTCCCACTTCGACCCGGCGCCCCTCGGGCTGCTTGCTGCCCGGACACCCGCCCCGATGCTGCCTTCCTTTTGCCAGCTCCCTGAGCCCAGGCCAGTCGGCAGTGGACGCTGGGCACAGGATTTCCCCCACCCTACCCCAACCCGGTTTGCCGCCACCGAGCGCGAGTGTGGAGTGTGTGCGCGCCGAGCCCGCTGCTTTGCGCTCCCTCCCTTGCCAAATTGTTCTCCGGAGAGCAGCTCGGAGTAGAGCTGGCCGCTCAAGGCAGCTCCGACTGGGCTTCTGCCCGGAGCTCCCGGCACTCCCGCGCTGCGAGCTCTCAGGCCTAGGGGCGGCCTCAGAGCCCGGCGCCGGCCAGGGCGGGCGGGAAGCCCCTCGGAGCACAGCCAAATACTTTTAGCGGCCAGTTGGCTCGGCCAGCTACGTCCCGATGCAGTGTGTCCGAAGCCGCTTGGAAAGCTGGCTGTACCGTCTTATTTTGATACGCGATTAAATGCGGACTGAGAAGACCCTCAGGGCATTAGGATTAGCCTGCTAGTAAACTGCCCTTAAGTCTTCGGAACCTGACCAAATAGACGCACCTCGGACCGGCAGCTTCGCCCCGCAGCGCTCCCGCACCTGGGTGCGGCTCAGGAAGGCGCCCCGAGTGTGTGTGCTTGTGTGCACTGGCTGGAGCACAGGAAGGCTGGGGGACGAGAACCACTTGCTGGGATGACTTGTAGTTGTGTTGGGCAGCAAAGGGAAAGCCCTTTGGGACTCTGTCCCCACGGCGAGCGCGCCGTTTCGAGTAGCCGATCGAGGCCGGCTCCGGGACATTGTGAGGGCAAGCAAGCCGAGCGTACTAGAGGCGGCTGCGCTGGAACAAAGGCGCAAAGTCTCCCGCAGCCCGTGCAATTTCGAAAGAGTTTGGCGGGGAAGAGGGCCAGGGTCTCCCGGGGGAGGCCCCGCGAGAATTGCGCCGCCCCCACCAGCCCCAGACCCGAGGCCCGGGCGAGCGTGTTCCCGGGCTGCGGTGAGCCAGCAGGCAGCATCGCAGGGGCACAGCCCAGCCCTAGGCAGGCGCCGGCCGCCAGCCGGGTGCCCACGGGCCGGGCGGGGTCGGCCGCGCACTCGCGGAGGCTTCTCGGCCGCCGCCGCTCGGGGCTCCCGGAGGCCGCACAGTTTCTGCCCCCACCCCATCTCTTCTTGTCTTTATAGATCCCCCCCCTCCTTCCCACCCCCGTCGCCGCTGCCGCCAACAATCCGCTTTATAAAAAGCCCCTTTGTTTCCCAGGAGGCTTGAGAGAGGGAAGGGGAAAGGGACGCAGAGGCAGGGGGCGGGGGCGGGGGTGGCTGCCTCCCAGTGGCTTTAAGCCGTTCGGTACTGGAGGGCAAGTGTAGGCGGTGGGGGAGGGGGCTGGGTTTGGAAGACCCTCTGCGGGAGCCTTGGAAGGCGCGGGGACCCCGGCTTGTGGCGTCGCCGCGCTCCCAGCCTGCCGGCGTTGACACACTGGGCCCTGGTGGCCCTGACGGCTCCGCGAGCGGGCAGGCGCGGAGGCCACAGGCGGCGCACGCTCAGGGGGGTGGGCAGACACGGCTCGCCACTGCGCTCGCCGGGCGCGGGCATAGGGGGCGCCCTTTCCTCGGTTTCGCTTTGCAGCCCGTGCCCGTCGCCGCCGGCTCTCAAAGCGGCTGTCGCGCCCGCCGGGGCTGAGACGGCGGCGGAGACTGAGGCTCTCGCCACCCTGCGGCTATACTCCTCACACCCTCCCGTGTCCTTGTGCCCCATCCCGCCCTCCCCTCAGGGGTTCAAACGCTCCGCGCGCCCCCTTTATTTGGAGGCTGGTAGGGAGTCGGAATCACTGCCTGCGAGGTTCTGGGCGGTGGGGACAAGGTTGCAGCTCCGGAGCGCGCATCGACCTGCCGCCTCTGCACGGACCCAGCGCCGGGCACTTGGGGGTGCCCCGGACTCACGGGCTGCCGCCATTCGTTAGATTGAGGACTCAGCGGGCCCGTATTCCTTACACCTGAACTCTTCCCTCCAAACTTGTGGGAGCCCGGACTTGCACGAAGGAATGGTAAACAGTGTGAGAAGTAACCTTTTGCTAGTCTGTGAGCCTGCCCCGCCCCCGCCCCCCCGAGCTGTAAAGTTTGTTGGGAAAGGGAATACTGACAATGAGAAAAATGGACGAGTAAGGAGAAGCGGGCGGGGTCCAAACTTGACTGGTGTCTTGGAGCGCAGTCGGATTCCTCCCGATCCCTCGCCGCCTCCGCCACTTTTTCCCATCTAATCTCATGGGAGCATATTATTTGTTCCTTTAGGCGTATCTTTCCTCTATTCCGCAGCCCTCCCATCTCTAGAGGTTATGCCTAAGTGTCAGTCAAACATTTGTTCTCTGGTCTTTGGGATAGAGGGCGAAGCGTTTAACTCCGCCCCACCCCCATCCCTACTGCATCTCAAACCACAAGAAAGTACTCAAAGGGTAAACCACAGGCCCTACCTTCTCCTCCCCGCCCCCCCTTTGTGCTTCCCTTCTGGAGCAAGATCATTGGAAAATAAAGCTGCTGATGTGCGAGATGGAACATATGGTGCCTCCATAAGAGAAAAGCTGAAATGGCCTTGAACCTGCCGGACAGACCAGCTGTTTGCTGCCAGCCAGAGCAGCTAATCAGCTTCTTCCCCTTAAAGTAACAGCCCTCTTTTCACTTGATAACCGGTTTGCATATTAAATAGGATAGCCTCCAGAGGAGAGTGATGGGCTCCTACATTGCTTTGTGCTTTGGTGGTTCTCCAGGGCCCGTCCCTGGCTCTGGGACAGCCTTGGCCTCTCCCCATGCGTCCCTCCAGTGTGTGTGTTTCCTTCAACACTGATGTAAGAATGTTGCCCAAAGTGGAGCTTGGGAAGAGGGAGGCAGGAAAAGAGAAAGAAAGAGGGGCTGAGAGGTTCCCAGATGTCTGAGAGGAAATCTCTGTTTTGTTCCTACTGGTTTTAGAAAAACTAGCAGTCCTCCCCCCACCCTTAAAAATATCACAAAATGCCACAGCTATTACTTATAAGATCTAAACCATCGTCCTCTGGCCATGACCATTTTCACTTTGTCTTCAGTACACTGTGTTTTGAGAGGGGAAAAAAAAACAGTTTGGCGTTGGAAGAAGAAAGGCTTGAGGAGATACAAGGAAATTCCATGTTAGGAAATCATTAGCAAAGGGTGACTTTGTCTGTTTTCCTGCCACTGACGCTGACAGTGACACAGATGTGTGGGTTGAAACAGGAACGTCATTGAATTTTTAACCTCAATCCGGAAATAGCCTGTTGCTGGACTGAGAGTGGGGGCTACACACATTCACTGCATCTTAAGGTAGGAGACTTACTGTTTCCCATCCTTTTCACCAAAGAAAGGGATATTTTTTAAACTTAGCCAGCATATTTAATATCATTTTTTCACTTTTAAGCTGATCAAAGGCTTAAAATGCCCCTGTCAAAAAAGATCATTCCTAGGAAATTCAATTGCTGTTTGGGTTTATGAAATGGGCAGGAAGTGATTTCTTCTGACAATTGTTGGGCTACTCTCCTTTAAAGAGGCTTCCTATATGCGATAAACCTTTTCTGTTAAGATTCTGAATTTTATTCAAGCAGCAATGCATTGGAGAGAGAATTAGCCCAGGAGTTCGCACAGTTGTATTCTAGAACACTCTTCCCACTAATTAACGGAGTGATCTTGGGCAAGTCCATCCTCCCTCCTTATTTCTTCCTCCCCCCTCCACAACCATAGAGTCTGAGTCCCTTCCAGTTCTAACACTGTGATTTGTGAATGAAATAGTCATTTTTGGGGCAAGTGAAACATTACTGGAAAAAAGAGACCTATATAAAGAAATGGGGCTGAAACTTTGAGGGACAGGGAGAAGAAGGAGTAAATACTGGGAGAAGGCCAATCAAAACAATATAAAAGTGGGGATTGTTCCCTGTCTGTGTCTTTTGCCACTGTGAACTCCTGACCCAGAAGCATGATCTTGGGAGGCTGGAAGGCAACCCAGAGGGCCTCTTGTCCAGTCCTCTTGATCCAGTGATCTCAGGACTTGTTGACGGCAGGCCTCCTAATCATTGGGTTGGTTCAGAGAACGGGATCTAAACTCTGAAATTAGACGGTTATGTTTCCAAAGGACTCATCTAATATAGAGCAGATTTTCTGCTTTACGGTTACTTAGTAAAGATTTCAAGGACAAAAAGGGTTTCCCTCTACACACATGTGGCCCACTGTAGTCGGGGCTCTGAGCTCACTGTTAAACCTTTTCTTCCTAGTCCAGCTGGGTGCTTTTTAAAACTCCCATTTCCAAATTTGAGGATGCAGCAGCCATGCGGGAATCTACTACTGTCCTGCTCGATCTTAATACTGATTATTTGTAAACGGATGGGGGTGTGTAGGAACATTATAATATAAAGAAGGACCTTTTATCCTCTGAGCATTTTGGTAATTATCTTGCTGCCATAAATGTTGATATACATATAATGGATGTAACTGAAAAATCTCCTTATCCAAGCAAAAAAGGCTGAGCGTTCGTTGGAGCAGATAGAATGCTGAGACTGTGAATAGACCAGCCCAGATGTGGCTGGAGAGGGAGATAAATGATGGAGGAACAGGAGTCGGTTACTATGGATCAGCACAATAAACCAATTCCCATCATACACCTCTCACAACGCCACCGAGGGGTAACCTAGGCAGCACCAGTCAACTGTACGAGAGGAAAAGAAGCCTCGTGAAGCTCAGTTGGAAGCAGTCTGATTTTTTTCAGACGTTGAGCCTTGAAACATCAAACATCGTTGGGACTTGAGGAGGAAACTTCATAAATCTGCCTGCAAGTGCCCGGGCTTTACTGCCGTGATTATTCCTTGCTTGCTCGTCACTGCCGTCACTTGCTCTGCAGATGTAGCAGAGGAATAAAAGGCCCTGTGGAGCTGTGGGCAGTTAGGGGATCCTGTGGAGGTGAGGAACAGCAGCTTGTGTTAGACTGCGAGGATGAGAATGCTCAGTCCCAGTGGGGTCCTGCTTCCCAATGACCTCAGGAGCATTTTCTGCAGGGGGAGGGGATGGAAGCAAAAGAGTTGGGTTCCCTCCCTCCTCTACCTGTTGCTTTCTTTTTTCTCCCCATTCACAGAGCCTACCTGATGTCCTTCAGGCCTCAAGGCCCCTGAAATCTGACCTCTAAATGATTTCTAAGGCAATCAGCTTTGTCACAACCCAAAGGCTCCCCGCTGGGCTAGGCATATAGAGGGCCTTTGCTGACTGTGCGCTCCTGGAGGAAAGGCTTCCAGAGACAGCGCCTAAGAAGAGGCAGAAGGAAAAAGCCCTTTGCAGAGTCTTTTAGAACTTTCCTTCCCTAGGGGGGTTTGCTGGGCGTGTCTGGAACCCCAGCTTTCGGCTCAACTTCCTCCCTGACCTACATGAGGGTGGACTTTTTCCTGATCCTGAGGGAGGAGGCTATCCTTTGCAACCCAGTCCTGTCCTGGCTGCTTTCTGACTCTGGGACAGCCAGCGCCACTTTCTGCACAGCCTGTGTCCCAGCCTTGAAGTCCCCCCGTTTCCTTGGGGTAGGGGGCCCAGCTACCTTCCTTTCCCAGTGTACTCTGCTGCTTGCTCTGCCCAGTAAATAGCCATTAAATGGAGTTTGAGAAATGCTATTTTGTTTTGTTTTACATTATTAGATGCTCACCCCAACAAGTGTAGTCAGTCAATATAGAATGTTACAGAACTATTAACCATATTTTCTATGCCCTACTTTCATTCCTGTGACTAATTTATATTATGACTGAGATTTTGTACCTCTTTATCACCTTCACTTATTTCACCAGCCACCCCAACCCCTCCCCGATGGGAACCAGCAGTCACTTTGCAGGATCTAGGAGTCTATTACTGTTTTATTCATTTCATTTTGTTTTTAGATTCCACTTAAAAGTGAAACCATATGGTATTTGTCTCTCTCTGCCTGACTTATTTCACTGAACATAATACCCTCCACATCCATCCATGTTGCTGTAGATGGTAAGATTTCTTTCTTTTTATGGCTGAATAATATTCCATTGTATACATGTACCACATCTCTTCATCCATTCATCTATCAACAGATGCTTTGGTTGTTTCCATATCTTGGCTGTTATAAATAATGCAGCAATAAACATAGGGGTGCACATATCTTTTCAAATCAGAGATTTTGTTTTCTCTGGGTAAATTCCTAGAAGTGAAATTACTAGGTTGAATGGTATTTCTGTTTATAGTTTTTTGAGGAACCGCCATGCCATGCTGCTTTCCATAGCGGCTGCACTGGTTTCCATTCCCACCAACAGTGCAGGGGGGCTCCTATTTGTGTACATCCTTGCCAACACTTGTTATTCTTGGTCTTTGGATAGTGGCCATTATAACTGGTGTGAGGTGAGATCTCACTGCAGTTTTGATTTGCATTTCCCTGATGGTGATGTGGAGCATCTTTGCATGTGTCAGTTGGAGAAATGCTGTTTTTGAAAGGCTGAGAATTGCATTGTGAGGCCCAGAGGAGGATGGGGCTTAGCCTGTGATTCCATCATGCTAGAAAGGGACCTAGCCAGCTGGCTGTTGTTTCCCCCTTTCGTCGACTTGTGGGAGTAACCCGGACACTAGGCCACAGGGACACATTTCTGCTGATGAAGCAGTCTGCTGGAGGGCGTGGGGCCTGAGCCAATGAATGGCATTAGGGTCAGATGGGCTTTGTGGCCCCAGCTTGTGGCTTCCGTCTTTGGATGAGATGTGAGGACATTTGGGAACTAGAGGCAGGACAGAAACCAAATCAAGCTACCCTGGATGCTTTGGGCAACCTCACGTCCTCTATCCAGTTGTCCAAACCCTGCCTGCTCCCACCTGCCCCAATGAATATTGCTTTTATACGTTGCTCAGCATTTGAACCTGAAACTCTTACTCCCAGCTTCTTTTGGGGGCTCTGACATGGAGAGGATGACAGCTCCAGCTCTGCCTGCCTTTGTGTGGCCCCATTATTTAGCTGACCACAGTTCCTGCACATAGTAGGCACAGATGCCCAAACTCACCTACAAACTCAGATGCTGAAAGACGGAATTTTTGAGATAGAAGAGTAAATCCCTGTGACTGTAGGAAAATGGGCCCCAGGAGGGGCTTGACTGTCCTGAGGAGACACAGTGAAGAGGGGGTCCAAAGTACACAGAACCCTGGGCTCGGTCACCTCCTTGGGCCTGGGGCACCCACTTTACAGCCATGGGCACACAGACCCCTTTGTGAGGAAGAGCAAGGGTAGTGGGACTGCGGTGGGCCTTCATCTGCCTGGTGTCAGTGCGGGCATTGCTTAGCATCGCTAGGACAGCAGAGGGGCTCATTCCCGTCAGAACCCAGCCTAGACCTGGCTGAAGAGGGTCAGTTGTGCATTAAGGATGAATCTGGGGCCCAGGCATTGGTGCCTCAGGAAAGAGAGGGTGCTGTCTCCAAGTCATCAATGGAGAGTTGGGCCACTGGCCCCCTGGAGGGCGTGGCTGGGGGGGCTCTGTTGGCAGCTGCCAGCCTTGTGTGGGTTTTGCTTTTAATGAGATCTCAGTGTTCATATCTGCCTCTGGAAGTTCCAGCGCTGCCCTCAGAATTTTCAGTGGGGCAGTAGTTTCAGCGCGGTTGCCAACGTCACGTGCTTTGCGTGTGTAATTCTGAGAGGCCAGCGTGCATTATGCTGGGTTTGGGGAGGAGGGCACAGCATTTCTAAGCCGCTTGTCTGTCAAGGATTAATTTAACCTCCAATTACTACATTTTCTTCGCAGTTTGCTGCACGAAGATGTAACAAAAGCTCAAAGAAGTGTGCCATTTCATTTCACCACCACTCTAAGATTAATTTTGGGGATGTGGAGTCAAATCTGACATACTTGGTGTTCAAATAATTGTGGTGCCATTCAAATTAAAGAGAACAGTCTGATTGTTTCTAGTGATTCCCCCCTGCAAGGGGGTAAAGAATATGCTTGTGTTAGGTGTAGCCACAGCCCTCAAGATGAGGCCTGAACGTATGGAGGGCGTCATCGCACTAAGCCCACTGGCAGCCGGAGCGCCCGACTCACGGCCCGGGTGTTGCCCTTGGAGCGGGACTGATGGCCCGTGCAGGGGGCAACCTGGGAGCCCTTCCTGCCCTCTGATGGGGTTGTGCTGAGCTCTCGCCCCACAGCAGAGGTGAGGCCGTGACCAGGTTGGGGGCTCCCAAGGGCCTGCTCCTGAGGCAGGACCTGTTCAGAGCAGGGCATCAATGAAATTGCAAGATGCACCCGATGGGGAGTCTGCCAGTGGGCTTCCCTCCCTGCATCCCCAAGAGTCACGGCCCCCTGGCAGCCCTGCAGACCTCTTCCACCTACCCCACCCCCACCCCCCAAACAGCAGCAGAGGCTGTGGGTGTGCCCCGCTCTGGGTGGCTGGGAAGTCTGGCTTCTCAGACCCTGGGTAGGAGTCCTTCACAGTGTCATTTGCTTTCTATTTCCAAGTCCAAGGAAGTAAACTTGTGGGATGAGGGTGATGAGCAGGAGAGCGGGTGGCGGGTCTTCATCTCCTCACTCTGAGCAGCTCTGGAGAGCTGGAGTTTGCCCTCACGTCGCCCCTCTCGGCAGCAGACAAGCAGGAACCCATGGTTCTCCCAGGAATGAGAGGCACTGGGCCTTTTAGAGCATGTTTTGCGCCAGGAGTTGAGAACTAGAAGCTGACATCTCTCTTATCCTCACCACATCCTTCTGGAAGGTGGCATCCAGAGAGAAGGCATTGGGTGTGAAGCCCTTGTTTCCCACATGGCCAGGCACAGGCTTTCTGGCCTTTCCAGCCACACCTTTGTTGCTGGCCCTTTGCAAAATTCTGAGCAAACCAAATTTGGTTCAGTGCCCCCACTTTCCCCTTCCTGGGTCCTAGACCTGCCCCTGCCCTGCATCAGCCCCTCCCCCTTACCTGGAATGGTCCCATCTTCAGCCCTTTACCCCTTAGCGTGACTCTTTTCTCAGGAGAGTCTGGAACCTCTCTGAATTAAGGGATGCGAGAGTTGCCATGCCTTGGAGAGCATCTGCTCTTTGGGGCCCTCTTGGACTGCCACCCCCCCCCCACAACTGGTACCATGCCCTGCATAAAGCTGTTCTGTTCATGACACTGGAGGTGGCCAGGACCATCTGGCTGCCAGGGCTCTTGAGCCTGCCCCCAGGGAAGCCAACCTCAGCTGGTCTCCTGAGTCTCAAATCATAACAATAATTCCTTTCTCTCTGGAGCAGAGGCCCTCTTTGCCTTTTGTGGGTTGTGGACTTCTTTGATAATCTGATGAAAATGGGGTATTCTCCCTAGACCACTGCACAAGTATATGCAGTGGTGTGTCTAATTTCAGGTGCTCATAGACTCTTCTGGAAACCCATTCATGGGTCCCTGGGGGACCCTTAGAAAGATTAAGAACACCTCAGTATGGCACCTTGGGCTGTGCCAGATTGATTGTGTGGCCATCCCTGCTCAGCATGTGGGCACAGAAACACCGTGATGTGGAGGGAAGAACAGTGAGCTTTGCCTTCAGTACAGGACATGGGCCAGCTGTGGGATTTTAGGCAAGTCTGTGAACCTGCCCAAGCTGCAGGTTTTCTTCTGTTGTGACATGGGCATATGAGAATACCAGCTCTACCCAGCTTAGCGGTGTCGTGGGAGAGTCAAACAAGCTGGTGTTGGCGAGGTGGTCTCGCCAACGTCTGGCTCGGGGAGCGCTCTCGGGTTGCTGTCTTTAGTGTCACTAGTCAGTCTTCATTTTGCCTTCCCATTTGGGAAAAGCAGATCTCTTGACATGAAAAGCTCTTTGGTCCCTTTCTTTGACATTGTGTAAGTTACACCCAGGCAAACTAGCATAAAAGAGTCTCTGGCTTGGGAGGCACCTCCAAGGGCGTGCAGTGTGTCTGGGATCGAGACGGTTCCGGAGGCCATGCCTGGTTAGGGGTCCTGCTCACTCAACCCACAGTGGGGCCAGAGTGTGTTTACCTGACCCAGTGCATGGCAGAGGGTCCCTGCCTGCAGCCACAGAAGTTAGCAGGTGGGATCTGAAACACAGATGCTTTCCTTTGGTTTTCCACATTCAAGCAGTCAAAGTAGATCCTTGATTCTCCCCCCAAATAACTGAAAGGTTCAGCCAGCTCCTTGTGAAAACGGGGGGTGGACCTGCCGGAGGACCCGGCTGGGGCCCTGTCCTCAGGGAGCGTCATGTTCTCTTTGGAGAGAAGGCTCAGGAGGAGCCTGCAGACATTTTGGTTTGCCTGGGAGGGAAGAGGCTGGCCGGACTCGGTTCCAACAGCCCTCTTCCACTGCCAACCTATGTGGGAAGACTTATCACAGGAAGGCCAGGAGGGCCCATAAATCATAAAAGGGAAATTGAGGCCCTCAGAGGGGCCTGTGCTTGCCCAAGGTCGCTTGACAAGTCAGGAGGCCACACAGTTGTAGAGCCCGTGCCCCCCCCCCCCCACCAAGTTAACAACCTTTGGAAGGCAGTGTGTTACTAGAAGCTTGGGCTTCCCCGTCCTTTATAAAGAGACAAGTGCTGGTTTGCTCTGAACTGCCTTGCAAATAGATTGAGGTGTGCCACCATCGTTTTTTTCTTTCGTTAGACCAGCCAGATTTGCCAGGGCTGCATAAGTGGGGATCATGTTGAAAATCGGTATTCAGTACTGGGTCATTGTGCAGACTAGCACTGATTCCCATCCTTTATGTTAGAGTGTCTCAACCTTTGCTTCATTATTCATCTGGAGGGGGAGGAATCGTGCAAGTTACTCGAAAGCAGATGCTAACCAGTAATTCTAGGCATTGTCAGGTCACCAACCAAAACAACGGTGGTCGGTATGCTGGAAGATGTGGCAGTTGACGCTCGCCCTTTGGTAGGTTCTCTGTTCGTGGGGCCAGCTTTCTGAGTCCAGGAGGGGTCCACAGTGCTGGAGTGGGGAGAATGTCCACCCAGATTCAGCCCCATGTCCAGTGCTGAGCCTCAGTTTCCCCATCTATACAATAGAGGAATTGAGTAGGGGCATCTGAAGGACTCCTCTAGCTCTGACATCTCATGATTCTCTGAGTGGCAAATTAAACTCGTCAAGCTGCTTAAAATATTTGAAAAGGATCAATCATACTTTGTTCTTTTTGAAATGACCAGAGACCTGCAAGTGTGGGGGTTTCATTTTGGTTGGTAGGCGGGGGCTGTGACTTAGACGAGAGCAGCTCTAGAAGTCTGGGCAAAGACAAAAAGAGTTGATACATATTCACGTAGGACCAGAAAATGGGCAAAGCAGAAGTTCCCTTAGAGGCCCCTGGTCCGACACTGCAGGTGCTGGAGCTGGGGCCTCTGCAAGCCACCAGGAGCTGAGCTAGCCGGGACGCAGGTGTTCCGCCCTCAGCCCCACCCATAGCTCCCAGACCCTCACAGAGGCACCACCCAGCGTCTCCCTTCCTACGGGCCTGTGACCAGCAGAACGCAGGGCTGAGAGATTTTCATTCCTAGCTATCAAATAGTAGCTTATCAAAAAGGAATTTTTGTCCCCCATTCCTGCCCCCAACAACCAAGAGTTGTTCTCAACTAAAGTAAATATTTAATTTTGTTGGTCTTGTACCAACACTTAAGTTAAAATAGAACAGACTTTTTTAATAATGGGAAGGGGTGGACCTTGGGGGCTTGTTTTTGGAATTCTTTTAATTTAAACATGTGGACAGTTCTAGGTTTGACTTCATATTTGCTAATTTTCATTACGAAAAAAAGAACCCAAACCACCCCACCCTTCTTTTTGTAGTAAGTAAGTTTGTCTTGTCTAGAAGCAGCTTTTAGTTTCTCAACAGTTTGCACCAGCATAGTACTCAGCATGTTTGCTTATTTGTTTATTTTTAAATCAAGTAAATGTGTTGACCACCTGTAACTCATGGGGTGCTTACAAAATCTGCCAGGCTCTTCCCCACACTCCAGTTCTAGGGTTGTTTTTCTCGGTTCCAGCCCAATCACCTCTTATCTGTGCCCAGCCATCCAGTCCTGTGGCCTGGAACAGAACCACTGCCTGGGAGGGAGGCAGCCTGGATGCCAGGCCCAGCTCTGCTGCCTCCCTGTGACCCCAGGGAAGTGCCTTCCCCTCTCTGGGCCCCATGGTTCCCATCCCTACAATGAAGGCACTGGCCCGCCAAGTGGAGAGCTCTCTGAGATTTCCTCTTACTGGGTCAGATGGTTATATTTGGAGACTATGATTTTACCAGCAGAGTATATGACCCTCTTTCAAGAAGTAAAATTCAGTGATTGTCCAAATCGCTGAAAAAGGTAGGCAGGCATTCAGTCCAAGAAAAATGAAATTGACCAGCACTTTTAAGTATATCTGCTTCTCTGCCCACATAGTTCCTGCCGGCTGTTTATTTGCCCTTTGGAGAAACATCTAGTCCCTCTCCCCCACTCAGATTTGTTAGGGGCTTTGGCCTTGAAATCAAGGCAGACGTGGAGTTGGGAAAGGAGGGCAGAGTCCAAGACCCTTCTCACTGCTGTGGACCTCGCAGGTGGTTAGGGACCATTGGGCTGCCTCTCTTCTCCCACTGGGACAGGTCAGGGATCTGTCCCTGTAGCCCAAGTAATCCACAACTGGAGCTTGGGTGCTGGTCAGTTCAGGAACTGGTCAAAAGCCGTTTTGAAATATTGACTCAACATAGATATTTTGTGTGTTTACTATATGCTCAGCATATATAACTGTCAGAGAATGGATGGATGGATGATGGATGGAGGATGGACAGATGGATGGAAGGAAGGGTAGGCCAGGTACATGAGCACTAAGACATAACAGGCTACTTAATAGCCAAGGTGGAAAATCTTATGTAAATTAAAGATGTGTCAGGGTGATGATACCAGAGTGAACAAAATAGAAACCTCCCATGGAAGGTAGTCCAGTGAGGCCAACCAATGTTGTACAAGATAAAGAAGTAAAACATACAGTATGTCCAAGGTGAACATGCACTATGTCCAAGGTGTTAAGTGCTTCAAAGCAAAATTAATCAAGGAGGGGAGTTGGAGAGTGCCAGCAAGAGGTGCACTTTTGAATAGGATGGCCAGCAAAGACCTTGCCAAGGAGGTGAGATTGAGCAAAGACTTGAAAACCCGTTTATCAATGAAGCCAGTGGTGTCCAGTAGAAATACACTGCAAGCCACACATAATATTCCAAATTTTCTAGTAGCTACATTAAAAAGTAAAAAAAGGAGCAGATGAGATTAATTTAAATAATATTTTGTTTAACCCAATCTACCTAAAATATTATTTCAACACATAAATCTCAAAGCTTACCGAGCTATCTATCACACATTTGTTTTATCATGCTAACACTGGTACCAGTTTAATCTAAAGATCTTAATATTGTACTCAGACTTTTCTGATCATACCAGTAATATCCTTTAGGGCAAGAGAAAATTCAGGATCATATGGTGCATTTGGTTGTTTAGGCTTCATAAATCTGGAATGATTTTTCAGTCTGTTTTGTAGCATTGATCCTTGTAAAGAGTACAGGACCCTTATTTTGCAGAATGTCCCCCATTTGGGGTTTGTCTGATGCTTCCTCATGATTAGATTCAGGTTCTGACTTCAGGCAGGAATCGCCCAAGAGGGAAGCTGGGACCTTCTCAGTGCATCCTACATCACGTACATGGTGTCTATAGGCCGCGTGTGCGGTACACAGTGTCTGTCTCATTACTGGGGATGTTAACCTTGATCACTTGGTTCACGTGGTGTCTCCCAGGTTTCTCCACTGTCAGGTCACTCTGTTTCCCTTTGTAATTACTTTATGGGACTAGATTTTGAAGCTATGTTAATATCCTGTTACTCGGAATGCTTTCAGTCACTGGTGTGGCATCCATGGGTGACCCTTGCCTGAGGCAAGTTTATTATGCTGGTTGTCAAATGACTAATTCCATCATCCCTTCTGTATTTATTATTTGGCTTTTTCTACTGTCAGTGCTTTCCTTCCCCCTCATTTATTTACTTCTCTGTTTATTTATATCAGATGACCTTGTGGATTATAATTTCATTCAGTAAGTGTCCTTTATTATCATTATTTCAATGCTAAAATTGTCACAGGTTTGGCCAGTGGGAAGCCTCTTTATGCTGGCTCTTACGTCTTTTTGGCGTGTTCCTAATCATTCTCTGAACCTGGCCTTAATTTCTGGCACAACAAGATGCTCCAGACTCATCTTGTATAAAACTCAGCCATTTTCCAAGGAGCCCTCCTTTCTTTTAGCTGAGAATGGTATTTAGAAACCAAGATCTGGGTACCAGATGTATGCTCATTTCTACAGGAATGTCATTACTAGTAGACCCTCTCAGTCTACAAAGCTAGGAAATTAATTAACTTATATGTCTACATTTCATTTTATTATTTTGTTAAATTCTATCATTATGGTAATTTTTCTATCTGTCCATCTACCTACCTACCTGTTAACCTTAGGTTCACACTGATACGCCCAAATCATAAGCCAACAGAAAGTTCATTCTATCCCCTTCCCCTATTTGTAACTCCCATTTACGACAGTGAAAAAACCTTCTACTGTCCATAATATATTTACTTATTTACTGAATCCTAGAATACACAGAAAGTAGTTTCAGAATTGCTGCCCATAACTCTATGAAAAGAAGTCTTTTAACTGGAATACCGTATTTGCTTAGAATTATTTTTGTACTTAGCTTAAAGGTATATTGACCAAAAGCCATGTTAACAAAGTTACCTGGGCTGGTGCGCCATTCCCTGCCCCCAGTGTGGTTATTTGAATATGGTTCAATTCACTTGTTTCTGTTCAGATTCCTTTGGGGGGGGTGTTTTCCCATATTTGTTAATTTTAGTTCTTTTCTTTTTTTTTTTTGAGCATGTGAAATAATATAATCTCAGAAGTTAGAACTGTACAGAAGGCAACGCCTCCTATTACTTCTATGTTTTCCACCGCATTCCACTCATCCTCTGTAAGAAATCAACCTCATTTGATTTCCTATGTTTCTTTTGGCACAAATGAGCAGATATCTGATTATTTTCCTACAGCCCTTCTTTCTTACATAAAGGGTAGCATATTATAGATACTCTTGGGGGCTTTGCTTTTTTTTTGGTATCATTAATATACAATTACATGAGCAACATTGTGATTACTAGATTCCCCCCATTATCAAGTCCCCCCCACATACCCCATTACAGTCACTGTCCATCAGCATAGTTAGATGCTGTAGAATCACTACTTGTCTTCTCTGTGCTATACTGCCTTCCCTGTGCACCCCCCCACATTATGTGTGCTAATCGTAATGCCCCTTTTTCCCCTTTATCCCCCCTTCCCACCCATCCTCCCCAATCCCTTTCCCTTTGGCAACTGTTAGTCCATTCTTGGGTTCTGTGAGTCTGCTGCTGTTTTGTTCCTTCAGTTTTTTTCTTTGTTCTTATACTCCACATATGAGTGAAATCATTTGGTACTTGTCTTTCTCCACCTGGCTTATTTCACTGAGCATAATACCCTCTAGCTCCATCCATGTTGTTGCAAATGGTAGGATTTGTTTTCTTCTTGTGGCTGAATAATATTCCGTTGTGTATATGTACCACCTCTTCTTTATCCATTCATCTACTGATGGACACTTAGGTTGCTTCCATTTCTTGGCTATTGTAAATAATGCTGCAATAAACATAGGGGTGCATCTGTCTTTTTGAAACTGGGCTGCTTCATTCTTAGGGTAAATTCCTAGGAATGGGATTCCTGGGTCAAATGGTATTTCTATTTTGAGTTTTTTGAGGAACTTCCATACTGCTTTCCACAGTGGTTGAACAAATTTGCATTCCCACCAGCAGTGTAGGAGGGATCCCCTTTCTCCACATCCTTGCCAACATTTGTTGTTGTTTGTGTTTTGGATGTTGGCCATCCTCACTGGTGTGAGGTGGTATCTCATTGTGGTTTTCATTTGCATTTCTCTGATGATTAGTGGTGTGGAGCATCTTTTCCTGTGCCTGTTGGCCATCTGAATTTCTTCTTTGGAGAATTGTCTGTTCTAATCCTCCACCCATTCTTTTTTAATTTTGCTATTATTAATATACAATTACATGAGCAACATTATGGTTACTAGACCCCTCCTATTATCAAGTCCCCACCACATACCCCCATTGAAGTCACTGTCCATCAGCATACTTGTCTTCTCTGTGTTATACTGCCTTCCCCGTATCCCCCTACCCCACCCCACCCCTGCTACATTATGTGTGCTAATTGTAATAGCCCTTTTTCCCCCTTATGCCTCCCTTCCCACCCATCCTCCCCAGTCCCTTTCCCTTTGGTAACTGTTAGTCCATTCTTGGGTTCTGTGAATCTGCTGCTGTTTTCTTCCTTCAGTTTTTTGTTTGTTCTTATACTCCACGGATGAGTGAAATCATTTGGTACTTGTCTTTCTCTGCCTGGCTTATTTCACTGAGCATAATACCCTCTAGCTCCATCCATGTTGTTGCAAATGGTAGGATTTGTTTTCTTCTTATAGCTGAATAATATTCCATTGTGTATATGTACCACATCTTCTTTATCCATTCATCTACTGATGGACACTTAGGTTGCTTCCATTTCTTGGCTATTGTAAATAGTGCCTCTGCCCATTTTTTAATAGGTTTATTTGCTTTGCTTTTTTTTAATGTGTCAGTACGTCCTAGCAATCACTCCACATCAGTTCAGAGAACTTTCTCATTCTGTATTACAACTGCATAATACAGCATCATGTGGTCGCACCATAAACGGTCCCACCACCCGCCTCTGTATGAGCGCATAGGTTGTTTCCAGTATTTTGCAATTACAGCCAGTGCTGCCATGAACAACTTGGGCCCTGTGTATTTTCGTTTTGTTGGAAATGTATCTTCAGGTGTATCAGAAAGTAAGCACATACACAGTTTGGTTAGGTATTGCCAAATTCCCCTCCTGAAAGGTCTTACCAATTTGTATTCCCTTCAGCAATGTGTGAGGAGTCTTTTTCCCCTAAAGCCTTGCCAGCAATGTGTTTGCAATACTTTTTAGTTTTTGTAAATCTGATAGGTGGGAAATGGTATCTCAGTCATCTTTAATTAGTGTTTTTCTAATTATGAGTGACTTGGAGCATCTTTTCATATGCTTTAAAACCTTTCTGGAGTGTGTGTGTGTGTGTGTGTGTGTGTGTGTGTGCGTGAATTATCCTTTCACGTCTTCCTTTTTCTTTTTTTTTTATTTTATTTTAATGGGCTATATCAGTGTTTCCCAAAATTCAGTCATTTGTATATCTCATTTACAATCTCTGCCATATTCAAATAGCACTGGTGATGCCGGGGTTCTTGTTTGTGGAGTCGAAGAATGAACTTAGCAAACACCCAAGGTAGGAGAGCCAGGGTAGAGGCTTTATTGAGAAATAAAGTGAGAGGAAAGAGCTCCTGGCTCACGCCAGGAGGGGACAAGAGAGCCCCTCACGTCTTCCTTTTTCTATGGGGTTTTTAGTCTTTTATCCTCAGATTTAAGAGTTTTCATTTTAAGGATATTCCTTTTTCAATCTGGGATACGTGTTCCAAGTAATTTATCCCAATTTGTTTGGTGTTTTTTGATGTCACTTGTTTTTCTTTGCCATACAAAAGCATTTTTATATAGTCAAATATCAATCTTTTCTTATATCACATCTGGATTTTGAGTCACAGTTAGAAAGCCTTTCCTCACACCCAGGTTAAAGAGCGCTTCACCCAATTTTCTCCCAGTGCTTGCAGGGTTTCAAGGTTTTACATTCAGATTCCTAATCCATTCGGAGTCATCTGTATGGGTCTTGGCTTATTTTCAAATGGCTACTTAGTTATCACGGCCGCATTTTTAAAAACATCCATCTTTTCCCCGGTGATTTGAAATGTCACTTTTATTATATATTCAGTTTCCACATATATTTGAGTCTATTTCTAGGTGTACATTCTATCCCATTGGTTGATTTGTCTGTTCTTCCTCCAATACCACACTGTTAATTACAGAAGACTTGCAGTTTGACTTGTAAAAACTGCTATTTTGAGAAAATTGTAGATTGACGTGCAGTTTAAGAAAATACTACAACAGAGATCCCATGTACCCTTCCCCCAGTTTCCCCCAATGGTACCATCTTGCATGAATATAGTACACTCTCCCAACCAGGACAAGGGCATTGATACAATCCATCCACCTTATTCAGAGTTCATCAATCTTACATGTACCATGTACATGTGCGTGTATTTAATTCAAAGCAGTTTTATCAAATATGTAGATTCACATGACCACTACTATAGTCAAGATAAAGAACAGCTCCATCACCTCAAGGATCATCCATGTTTCCCTTTTGTAACTGAACCCATATCCCTCTCACCCTGCTTCACCCCAAGTCCTGAACCTCTGTGGTTCAGATGTGCAGTGACGGCTCTTTGTCATTTGCATTTGCATTTGCATTTTCTTGATGCCTGGTAATACCGAACAAATTCTTTACCTTCCTTCATCTGTATATTTTCTTCAATGAAACGTCTGTTCATGACTTTGGCCCATTTTCTAATTGGATTCTTGGTGGAATTTTTGTTTTGGGTTGTTTTTACCATTGAGTTTGGAGCATTCTTTAAATAGTTTATGTACTTGTCCATGGTCTTATGTCATTTGAAAATATTTTCTCCCAGTCATTAGCTTGTCTTTTTTTCTTCCTCACAGGGTCTTTCACAAAGATTAGTTTATGGACCCTGCTTTTGTTGTCAAGTCTAAGAACTCTTCATTAAGCCCTAGATCCCAAAGATTTTCTATTATTTTTAAGTTTTATGGTTGTGCATGTTACATTTAAGACCATGATCTATTTTGAGCTAATTTTTGTATAAGGTGTGAGGATCAGGTTGAGATTTATTGTTTTGCCCCTGGATGTCCAAGTGCTCCAGCACTCTTTGTTGAAAAGGCTCTCCCTCCTCCATTGGATTGCTTTTATACCTCTGTCAAAAATTAGTGGGGCATATTTGTGACAGTCTGTTTCTGCTCCATTGATCTATGGGCCCATTCCTCTGACAATGACAGTCCTGATTAATGTTGCTACATAATAAACATTAATTTAGGTAGAATGTCTGTTCCCCTTGTATTCTTGTTTTTCAAATTTGTTTTATTCCAGGACCTAAGCCTTTCCATAGAAATCTTAGAAAAACTTGTCTTTGTCTACAAAAAAACGTTTCTGGGAGTTTGATAGGAATTGCATTAAAACCATAGATCAATTTGAGGAGAATTGAAATATATGTTGAGTCCTCTAATCAATGTAAACACAGTATGTCTTTTCATTTATTAAGATCTTTATTTCTTTCATAGGCATTTTGTAATTTTCTGAGTAAAGATCCTATATGCATTTTATTAGATTGAATATCTAAGTATTGCATTTTCTTTGGAACAATTGCAGTTTTATTGGTCGATACAATTAATATACCATACAGTTCATTTAAAGTGGTTTTTAGTATATTTACAGAGCTCTGCATCCATCATCACTATCTAATTTCCCCCGGCATCTTAGTTACCCCCAAAAGAAACCACATCCCATGAGCAGCGGTTCCCCATTCCCCCCTCACCCTCAGCCCCTAACAACCATTAATTTGCTCTCAGTCTCTATGGATTTGCATATTCTGGACATTCTTATAAATGGAGGCATACAGTAGGTAACCTTTTGTGACTGACTGCTTTCCCTTAGCATATTTTCAAGTTTCATCCATGTTTAACATATATGAGTACTTCATTCTTATTTATTGAAAAATAATATATCCATGACCAGCTGATAGAAATTTGAGTTGTTACCATGTTTTTTATGAATAATGCTGCTAGGAACATTCATGTACAAGATTTTGCTTTCACTTCTCTTGGGTATATACCTAGGAGTGGAATTTCTGGGTCATATGGTAGCTCCATGTTCATCATTTTGAGGAAATGCCAAATGTTTTGCAAAGTAGTTGCACCATTTTACAATCTTACCAACAATATGTACAGGTTCCAATTTCTCCACATCCTCACCAGCATTTGTAATTTTATGTCTTTTTTATTACAGCTGCTGATGTTGAGCATCATTTTGTGTGTTATTGATCATTTGTACATCTTTTTTGGTGAAATGTCTATTCAGATCTTTTGCCCGTTTTTAAACTGGGTTATTTGCCTTTCTATTTGTTGAATTGTAAGGGTTCATTATATATTCTGGATACTAAGCTCTTATTGGATATATGGATTGCAAATATTTTCTCCCATCGTCTGAGTCATGTTGCCACTTTCTTGTTAGTATTCTTTGTAGCATGCAAGTTTTGGTTTTGATGAAGTCTAATTTATCTAGTGCTATCACTTGTGATTTTGATGCCATGTCCAAGAAACCATTGCTTAATTCAAGGTCAAAAGGATTTACTGCTAGGTTTCTTCTAAGAGTTTGACAGTTTTAGTTCTTACATCTTAGGTCTATTTTCTATTTTGAGATAGTTTTGTACATAGTGGAAACGGGATCTAACATCATTCTTTGGGATGTAAATATCTAGTTGTCACAGTACCACTTGTTGAATAGACTGTTACTTTGTCTTGGCACTCCTGTCAAAAATCAACTGAACATAAATCTAAGGTTTATTTCTTGACCCTTACTTCTGTGTCATTTATCTATACATCTATCTTTATGCCAGTATGGTTTTGTGTTTGTAATTTCAGATTCCAAATGTTTGTTGCTAGTATATGAAAATGTTACTGGTTTTGTGTGTTGATTCTACATCCTATGACCTTGCTTAACTCACTTATTAGTTCAGGGTGTTATTTTGTCATGTCTTTGGGATTTCCCATGTCTTCAATCATGTCATCTGCAGATAGGGACAAATGTAGTTCCTCCTTTTTCATCTGTATGACTTTTATTTCATTTTCTTGCCTTATTATGCTAACTAGAACTACAAGGCCTTTGTTGAATAGCAGTATGGAAGCAGACATCGTTACCTTGTTTCTGATCTTAGAGAGAAAGGCTTTTAGCATTATGTGTAATTTTGCTGTAGAGTTTTTGCAGATACTCTTTATCAAGTTGAGGAGTTCTCCTTTATTCCTAGTTTTATGAAAGCTATTTTTTGTTTTTTTTTTGTAAATCATGAATGGATGTTGAATTTGTCAAATACGTTTTCTGCATCAATTGATATGATCATGTGGCTTTTCTTTTTTAGCCTGTTAATATTGTGGGTAATATGGGTTAACTTCTAAAACATGAGCCAGTTTTGCAGTATGGGGATAAACCCCACTTGGTCACACTGTGTATTTCTTTTTCCTGGTTTTGATTTGCTAATGTTTTACTGATTTTTTTTTTAATTTAAGTTCACAGAAGATACTGAAATTTTCTTTTCCTGTATTGTGTTTTGGTTCCCTGGTTTTGGTGGAAGAGTGATAAAGTGAGTTGGGAAGTTTTCCTGCCATTTCTATTTTCTGAAAGAGGTTGTATAAAAAAGGTACTAATTCTGCTGTAAAGATCTGGTAAAATTCTCCTGTGAGACCACCTAGGTCTGAAGATTGCTTATTTGTGAGTTTTACTGCAAACTACAAATTCATCTTAATAGTTACACGATAACATGGGTTATATATTTCGTATTGTGTGAGCTGTGGTAGCTTGTTAATAATTTTTTAAGGATTTTGCATCTTCTTTTTTTTTTTACAATTTATTTTGATATCATTAACCTACAATTACATGTGCAATATTATGGTAATTAAACTACCCCCTTCATCAGGTCCCCCCCACCAACCCCATTACAGTCACTGTCCATCAGCACAGTGAGATGCTATAGAATCACTACTTGTCTTCTCTGAGTTGTACAGCCCTCCCTGTGCCCCCGCTACCTTACGTCTGCTAATCGTAATGCCCCTTTTTCCCTCTTATCCCTCCCTTCCCACCCATCTTCCCCAGTCCCTTTCCCTTTGGTAACTATTAGTCCGTTCTTGGGTTCTGTGAGTCTGCTGTTGTTTTGTTCCTTCAGTTTTTTTCTTTGTTCTTATACTCCACATATGAGTGAAATCATTTGATACTTGTCTTTTTCGGCTTGGCTTATTTCACTGAGCATAATACCTTCTAACTCCATCCATGTTGTTGCAAATGGTAGGATTTGTTTTCTTCTTATGGCTGAATAATATTCCATTGTGTATATGTACCACATCTTC
>JAQQAC010016209.1:125469688-125526932 GCA_029783875.1 Phataginus tricuspis | reverse complement strand
ACTGGTGTGAGGTGATATCTCATTGTGGTTTTAATCTGCATTTCTCTGATGACCAGCGATGTGGAGCATCTTTTCATGTGCCTGTTGGCCATCTGAATTTCTTCTTTAGAGAAGTGCCTATTCATGTCCTCTGTCCATTTCTTAATTGGATTATTTGCTTTTTGTTTGTTAAGGTGCACAAGTTCTTTATGTATTTTGGATGTCAACCCCTTATCAGATGCATCATTTATGAATATATTTTCCCATACTGTAGGATGTCTTTTTGTTCTACTGATGGTGTCCTTTGCTGTACAGAAGCTTTTAACCTTGATATAGTCCCACTTGTTCATTTTTGCTTTTGTTTCCCTTGCCCGGGGAGATATGTTCATGAAGAAGTCACTCATGTTTATGTCCAAGAGATTTTTGCCTATGTTTTTTTCTAAGAGTTTTATGGTTTCATGACTTACATTCAGGTCTTTGATCCACCTTGAGTTTACCTTTGTGTATGGGGTTAGACAGTAGTCCAGTTTCATTCTCTTACATGTAGCTGTCCAGTTTTGCCAACACCAGCTGCTGAAGAGGCTGTCATCTCCCCATTGTATATCCAAGGCTCCTTTATCAAATATTAATTGATTGTAAATGTTTGGGTTGGATTTTGCATCTTTATAATGGACTTTGGTCTCTAGTTTTCTTTTTTGTGCTATCTTTGTCTAGTTTTGTATCAGAATAATACTAACTCCATAAAACAACTTGGGAAGTGTTTCCTCCTCTTTATTTCCTGAAAGAGAATGTGTACAATTGGTATTATTTCTTTAATGTTTAGTAGAATACCCCAGTGAAATCATCTGTGTCTGGCAGTTTCTGGGGAGAAGTTTTTAAATTATGAATTGAATTTCCTTGGTAGTGATAGAGATTCAAATAATCTATTTTGGTAGTGTGTATGTTGCAAGGAATTAGTCCATTTCATTTAAGTAGTCAAATTTATGTGTGTAGTTTTTCATAATATTACCTTAATAATCCTTTTGGTATCTGCCAGGTCTATAGGTGATAGTCCCTGCTTCATTTCTGGTATTGGTGATTTTATCTTCTCTATTTTTTTCTTTCAGTCTTGCTTAGAGGTCAATTTTACTGATCTTTTCAAAGAACCAGCTTTTTGTTTCATTGATTTTTCTCTATTGTTTTTCTGTTTTCACTTTCATTAACTTCTTATCTTTATTATTTCTTATCTGACATTGCTTTGGATTTATTTTGCACTTCTTTTCCTAGGTTCCTGAGGTGTAAACTGAGATTGTTGATTTATCTTAGATACTAATTTGAGACCTTTCCTCTTTTCTAATGTATTCATTTGCTGTGATACATTTCCCTCTCAGCACTGCTTTAGCTATGTCCTACACATCTTTGTAAGTTGTGTTTTCATTCTCATTTAGTTCATTGCATTTTTTATTAACTTTGAGACTTCCACTTTGAGCCATGGATTCTTTAAAAGTGTGTTCTTTAATTTCCAAGTGTTTGGAGATTTTCCTTATTTTTTTCTGTTTTTGATTACTAGTTTGATTCCGCTGTGATTAAAGAACATACCTTGTGTGATTTTGGTTCTTTTAAATTTGTTGAGGTGTGTTTTAAAGCCCAGGATATAGTCTATCTTAGTATATATATTTTCTATGAGCCCTTGAATGTGTAATCTGCTGTTGCTGAGTGGAGGATTTTGTAAATGTCATTTAGATCCTGTTAGTTGAAGTACTGTTGAGTTCTTCATCTTTGATTTTGAGTTTGTTGTTTTTGTGGTTGTATCTCTTGCTGAGAGTGGGGTGTTGAAGACTCTGACTATAATATGGATTTGGCTCTGTCTCCTTGTATCTCTCTCTCTGTTCTTGCTTCATATGTTTTGAGACTCTGTTGTTTGGTGCATACATATTTTAAGGTCATGCCTTAGGAGTGGATTGCTTCTTCTATCATTATGTAATGCCTGTCTGTCTGTCTCCAATAATTTGCTTTGCTCTGAAGTCTTTTGATACTAATATAAGCCACTAGTGCTTTTTAAAAACTGTTTGCATGACAAATTTTTTCCATCCTTTTATTTTCATCCTACCTATGCTGTTGTATTTGGAGTATCTTGTTGATAGAATGTAGTTCGGTCATTTTGAAAAATCTACTCTGCCAATCTCTGTCTCTTAATTGGTGTGTTTTTTCCATATCAGGTAAGGTAGTTATTGATATGTTTTATTACTTGTTTGTTTCCTCTGGTTTTTGTTCCTCTGTTTCCCTTTCCTTTCATTCCTCTGGGTTACTTAGACATGCTTTAGGATCCCATCTTGATTTCAATTTAGTGTTTTTAGTATCCTATTGTACAGGTGTCTTAGTGGTTACTCTAATACAGTATACATAAGTAATTTATCACAGTCTATAGTACATATCTTGTCACTTTGAGTGAAATGTAGGAATCTTGCTTCCATTTAGATCTTTATTAACCATCCCTTCCCCACTTCTTAAACATAATTGTTGAAACAATTTCTTATATACACATTGAGTATCAGATGAGATAGTGTTAGAATTTTTTGCTTCATCTATAAAAGATGAATTAAGAAACTTGTGCAGAGAAGAGTTTATTATACTTATCACGTTTTTTTATTAAGGTGTCATTGATACACACTCTTATGAAGGTTTCACAAGAAAATGTGGTTATTACATTCACTCTTATTATCGAACCCCCACATACCCCATTGTGTCACTGTCCATCAGTGTAGTAAGATGCCACAGAATCACTATTTGTCTTCTCTGAGCTACACTGTCTTCCCCGTGACCCCACACACACCATGTGCACCAATCATGATACCCCACAATCCCCTTCTCCCGCCCTCCCCACCCCTCCCCTTTGGTGACCACTAGTCCCTTCTCATAGTCTGTGACTGTGCTGCTATTTTGTTCCTTCAGTTTTGCTTCATTGTTATACTACACAAATGAGGGACATCATTTGGTATTAGTCTTTCTCTGCCTGGCTTATTTCACTGAGCATAATATCCTCCAGCTCCATCCATGTCATTGCAAATGGTAGGATTTGTTTCTTTCTTATGGCTGAATAGTATTCCATTGTGTATATGTACCACATATTCTTTCTCCACTCATCTACTGATGGACACTTAGGTTGCTTCCATATCTTGGCTATTGCAAATAGTGCTGCGGTAAACATAGGGGTGCATATGTCTTTTTGAATCTGAGAAGTTGTTTCCTCTGGGTAAATTCCTAGGAGTGGAATTCCCGGGTCAAATGGTATTGCTATTTTTAGATTTTTGAGGAACCCCCATATTGCTTTCCACAATGGTTGAACTATTTTACATACCTACCAGCAGTGTAGGAGGGTTCCCCTTTCTCTGCATCCTTGCCAGCATTTGTTGTTCTTAGTCTTTTCGATACTGGCCATCCTAACTGGTATGAGGTGATATCTCATTATGGTTTTAATTTGCATTTTGCTCATAATTAGCAAATGTGGAGCATCTTTTCATGTGCTTGTTGGCCATCTGAGTTTCTTCTTTGGAGAAGTGTCTGTTCTTATCCTCCACCCATTTTTTAATAGGGTTATTTGCCTTTTGGGTGTTGAGGCATGTGAGTTCTTTATATATTTTGGATGTTAACCCTGTGTTGAATATGTCATTTACAAATATATTTTCCCATACTGTAGTATGCCTTTTTGTTCTGCTGATAGTGTGTGTCCTTTGCTATACAGAAGATTTTTAGCTTGATGTAGTCCCATTTCTTCATTTTTTATTTTGTTTCCCTTGCCCAAGGAGATGCATTCAGGAAAAAGTTGCTCATGTTTATATTCAACAGATTTTTGTCTATGTTTTCTTCTAAGAGTTTTATGGTTTCATGACTTATATTCAAGTCTTTGATCCATTTTGAGTTTACTTTTGTGTATGGGTTAGACAATAATCCAGTTTCATTCTCTTGCATGTAGCTGTCCAGTTTTGCCAACACAAGTTGTTGAAGAGGCTGTCATTTCTCCATTGTATATCCATGGCTCGTTTATCGTATATTAATTGACCATATATGCTTGGGTTTATATCTGGGCTCTCCAGTCTGTTCCATCGATCTATGGGTCTGTTCTTGTGCCAGTACCAAATTGTCTTCAGTACTGTGGCTTTGTAGTAGAGCTTGAAGTTGGGGAGCATAATCCCCCCAGCTTTATACTTCCTTCTCAGGATTGCTTTGGCTATTTGGGGTCTTTTGTGGTTCCATATGAATTTTAGAACGATTTGCTCTAGTTCATTGAAGAATGCTGTTGATATTTTGATTGGGATTGCATTGAATCTGTAGATTGCTTTAGGCAGGATGGCCATTTTGACAATATTAATTCTTCCTATCCATGAGCACAGGATGTGTTTCCATTTATTGGTATCTTCTTTAATTTTTCTCATGAGTGTCTTGTAGTTTTCAGAATATAGGTCTTTCACTTCCTTGGTTAGGTTTATTCCTAGGTATTTTATTCTTTTTGATGTAATTGTGAATGGAATTGTTTTCCTGATTTCTCTTTGTTCTAGTTCATCGTTAGTGTATAGGAATGCAACAGATTTCTGTGTATTAATTTTGCATCCTGCAACTTTGCTGAATTCAGATATTAGATGTAGTAGTTTTAGAGTGGTTTCTTTAGGGATTTTTTATGGACAATATCATATCATCTGCAAACAGGGACAGTTTAACTTCTTCCTTGCCAATCTAGATGCCTTTTATTTATTTGTGTTGTCTGATTGCTGTGGCTAGGACCTCCAGAACTGTGTTGAATAAAAGTGGGGAGAGTGGGCATCCTTGTCTTGTTCCCAATCTTAAAGGAAAAGCTTTCAGCTTCTCGCCATTAAGTATGATGTTGGGTGTGGGTTTGTCATATATGGCTTTTATGATGTTGAGGTACTTGCCCTTTATACCCATTTTGTTGATAGTTTTTATCATGAATGGATATTGAATTTTGTTGAATGCTTTTTCAGCATCTATGGAGATGATCATGTGGTTTTTGTCCTTCTTTTTGTTGATGTGGTGGATGATGTTGATGGATTTTTGAATGTTGTACCATCCTTGCATTCCTGAGATGAATCCCACTTGATCATGGTGTATGATCCTCTTGATGTATTTTTTAATTCTGTTTGCTAGTATTTTGTTGAATAATTTTGCATCTATGTTCATCAGGAATATTGGTCTGTAATTTTCTTTTTTTGTGGGGTCTTTGCCTGGTTTTGGTATTAGAGTGATCTGGCCTCATAGAATGAGTTTTGGAAGTATTCCCTCCTCTTCTACTTTTTGGAAAACTAAGGAGGATGGGTATTAGGTCTTCACTAAATGTTTGATAAAATTCATCAGTGAAATCATCTGATCCAGAAGTTTTTTCTTCGGCAGTTTTTTGATTACCAATTCAATTTCATTGCTGGTAATTGGTCTGTTCAGATTTTCTGTTTTTTCCTCGGTCAGCCTTGGAAGGTTGTATTTTTCTAGAAAGTTGTCCATTTCTTCTAGGTTATCCAGTTTGTTAGCATATAATTTTTCGTAGTATTCTCTCCTAGTTCTTTGTATTTGTGTGGTGTCTGTAGTGACTTTTTCCTTTCTTATTTCTGATTCTGTTTATGTGTGTAGACTCTTTTTTTCTTAATAAGTCTGGCTAGGGGTTTATCTGTTTTGTTTATTTTCTCAAAGAATGAGCTCCTGCTTTTATTGATTCTTTGTATTGTTTTACTCTTCTCGATTTTATTTATTTCTCTTCTAATCTGTACTATGTCCCTCCTTCTACTGACATTGGGCCTCATTTGTTCTTCTTTTTCTAATTTTGTTAATTGTGAGTTTAGACTGTTTATTTGGGATTGTTCTTCTTTCCTGAGGTAGGCCTATACTGCTATATATTTCCCTTTTAGCATGGCCTTTGCTGCGTCCCACGGATTTTGTGGTGTTGAATTATTGTTGTCATTTGTCTCCATATATTGTTTGATTTCTGTTTTTATTTGGTCACTAATCCATTGATTATTTAGGAGCATATTATTAAGCATCCATGTGTTTGTGGGCTTTTTCATTTTCTTTGTGTAATTTATTTCTAGTTTCATACCTTTGTGGTCTGGGAAGCTGGTTGGTACATTTTTAATCTTTTTTAATTTACTGAGCCTCATTTTGTGGCCTAATTTATGATCTATTCTTGAAAATGTTCCATGTGCACTTGAGAAGAATGTGTATCCTGTTGCTTTTGGATGGAGTGTTCTGTAGCTGTCCGTTAGGTCCTACAGAACAACAGATAACGTTGTTCTAATATGTTGGTCAGTGCCTCTGTCTCCTTACTTGTTTTCTGTCTGGTTGATCTGTCCTTTGGAGTGAGTTGTGTGTTGAAGTCTCCACAAAATGAATGTATTGCATTACTTATCACTATTTTTACCTATTCTGAATTCCTCCTTTCCATTATGATGTTTAAGTCTTTCTCTGCTATCATTTCCTTTTTCTTAGAGAATTTCTTTAGCCATTCTTTAATGTTGGGATTATCAACAACAATGTATCTTAGTTTTTCCTTCATCTGAGAATGTCTTGATTTCCCCTTCATTCCTGAAGGATATTTTTTACAAGAAATGTAATTCAGAGTTGATAGTTCCTTCTTTCAGCACTTGAGAAATGTTATGCTACTTCCTTCTGCACTGCATGGTTCCTGCAAAGAAATCCCCTGTCATTTGAATTGATAGTGCCCTATGATTTTTTCTTTGTCATTTAGTTTTTAGAAGTTTACTTATGAAGTGTCTTGGCATGGATTTCTTTGGATTTTTCCTCTTTGGGATTATCTCAGTTTATTGAGCTTGTAGGTTTATTATTTTGCCAAATTTCGAAATTTTTCAGCCTTTATTTCTTTGACTAATTTTTCAATCTCATTCTCTCCTCTTCTCTCGGCCTCCAGTGATACAGGTGTTGCATTTCTTGTTGTTGTCCCACAGGTCCCTGAAGGCCTCCTCATCTTCATCCACCTCCTCCTCCACCTCTTCCTCTTTCTTTTTCTTCCTTTTTCTTTTTCAGCTTTATTTACTCTCTGGTGTTCAGATTGGCTGAATTCTGTTGATACGTCTTCAAGTTTTACCTTCTCTTATTGCCACTGTACCAAGTAGCCCCTTCAATGAGTTATTTTATTTTGTTACTCTATTTTTCAGCTCTGTAATTTCCATGTTTCTTTTTTATAATTTTTATTTCTTTGCTGAGACTTTCTATTTTGTTTCATGAGTATTCATAATTGCTTGTTGAGCTGACACTGCCCCAGTGGGGAATGGGAGCATGCTTAGACCCCTGACACCTGTGGGCAGAGGAACCAGAGCATGGCCATCTGCTTACATGAGGCTGGGGGTGGGGTGGGGTGAGGTGGAATGTCAACTTCCCACCTTTGCCTAACTGAAACCACAGGATGGTGATGGATTTTGTATTGGTGTTGGATGGAGCTGGGTAGGGATTTTCAAGAAAGTTTTCTGTCATTTAGGCCACCTTTTCCACAGTCCTTTGACTAGTGGGAAAAGGCTTTTATTGAAGCTTTTTTCCCCTGATGTACCTGTGGGCAGTTCTCAGTTGGAGGCTTCTGTAGCATCTTGTCCCAGATATATGGAAGCCACTGAGGACACTCAGGAAACCCACAGCTGTGCTCTTCCTCAAGTTTCTAGGTCCCTAGGTTGACCACCATTTTTTTTCTGCCTTCTAGAGTCTTCCTACTCTTGTTTGTAATGTTGTGTCTGGGTTTTAATTGTTTCTGCAGTTTGCTCTTTTAAAAAATTTCTAATTGTGGTAAAATACACATAATATGAATATCATCTTTACCATTTGAAAGCATACATTCAGTATTATTAAGTATATTCACATTGTTGGGCAATATGCAGGTGTTTTAGTTGCCAAAGGAAGGGCCTGGGAGGAATGGGACTGCTCCCATCTTGGTTGGAACCAGAAGTGTCCCATAATATGCTTTCCTGACTATTCTTGTATATTTATTTTTCTATGTGAAATTTACTACCAGCTTATTGGGCAGCATTAAACTTGTTGGTATTTTTTATTAGGATTGCATTTGATATTTAGAAATAAAGTTAGAACAGACAGCCTTATGATGTTGAGTCATCCTATTCAAGAGCAAAGAGTGCTTCCCATTTGTTCAGGTCTACTTTCAAGTCTTCCTGGAGTGTTTTAGCCTTTCCTTCATGCAGGTTTTGTACATGCTTATTGTCCTTGTTCCCAAGGATGTTTTCTTTGTTGGCTGTTTGGGTACATAAAGTAACCCAGTGACTCTCAAATCTGAATCTTCAGCCTGTCACCTGAGCTCTAAACCCAGATTTGTGGCTGTTCCTCCCACCTTTTCACTGGGTAGCCCTGTCACATCTTCAGTTCACTGGGCAAGGATCAGTTTCTCCTCGTCCCTGCTCACCCAGCCCTCACTCCAGGAATGGTAACCCTCACCGGAAACCATGGAGCCAGTTCAGCTCAGCCGTTTCCATCCCCCACCAGCTCCGTGCTCCTTACTGATTGTCTAGCATTTTAGAAGCTGTAATCATGAAACCTCCATTAGATGGAATGATAAAGTCATCTAGCCTAACCGCACTTCTGATGCCTAAATTCTCTCTATTCGGTGTCTCCATTATGTGGTTTCCTGGCATATGCTTGACCATAACATTTCCAGGGGCAGGAGGCTTACCTCCCTCATGTGGCAATCCAGTTCATTTTTGGCCATTTCTAACTGGGTGTGTGTATAGTCACTCACATTCATCACCTCTTTTCTAAAACCATCACCCTGTTTATTGGGCACCCTCCCTGAACCCGTGGCCATTGCCTGGTCTGTCATTCCAGCTTACTGGGCTGCTTTCTCATGTCTCTGTGGACTTCTGACGGGCTGCTCTGGCCATGGCTGCGCCAGGCTCCACTACACGCTGACTGAAGGTCCAACTTCTTTGCCTGACATGCAGGGCATTTTTTGAGCTGACCCAGCCTTCCTCTCCCACATCATTTCCAACTACTCTGGTAAGGGGTGGGGATGGGAGAGAGGGAGAGGAAAAGATGGAGGAGGAGGAGGAGTGAGAACACATTAGCTTCAAAGGCCCATATCCCCATTGGTTGGGGATATCCCTTCTTTCCCGTTCTATCAGTGAAGAGAGCTGCCAGCATTAGCATGTTTAGTAGGAGAGCTGTCAATGATAACTGCACCAAGGCATTTTCCATGTGGACTCAATAATGGATGTTCGGCAGCCATTTCTTATGCCCTCAATGCAGTCGGGGTGTAGTTGTGCACATATGTTGCCATCAGGGAGTTTCCAGGCCACCGGGGGAGACAGGCCAGTGCATAAACATAACATCAGTGACCATAAACACAAAGCTAGCTATAGAATGCTGCTTCCTCCCTGAGCCCTCCTAGGGTGTTCTGACTTTTCTAGTTTTGCAAGGCATTGGATGCTTGAAGCCTTGTGATAAAAATAATTATTCCTAAAAGGTTATCTCCTTTAGAGCAGGGGCTGTCTTTGATCCCTCTCTGTATCTTCCACTATGTATGAGAAAACATTCACTTGTTAGGGTCCCATCCAGATGCCGCTTCTGGGAACCTCTCTTGAGGCTCCTTAATTAGAATTCATTCCACAGACACTTCTTAAACACCTGCTCTGTGCCAGGAACCATGCTAGGCAGTGACTATGAAATGATGCTGAGAAAGCTGGGCTTTCTGCCCAGTAGGAGCTTGCATCCAGGTCAGGCTTTATCACCCTCAAAGCCCTCTATTTTGGTGTGTCACAGGCCAACCTCTGCCACTGAACTACAAGTCCAATGCCCAGCCCACTCTTTGGGTGAATGGATGGATGCCAGAAGAGTGCAAACCAAGTGATATTCAGGTTTAGGGACAGGAGGGGGACATATGGTTCAGAGGTTACTTGGAATGAAGAACAGGTCCTGCAGGGCAGAAGCCATCGCCCAAGCAGCTCGGCCTTTGCTCAGGCCCTGAGATGGCGGGTTTGGGAGCAGCAGGGGACCCAGAGGGCTGAAGGCGGACCAGAGAAGGGCCGGCAAACAGGGAGCACTCAGAAGGCCAGGCTTTGGAGCTTTCCTTGGATGGAGTGCAGCACCTCCCATATTTGTGAGCGAGGAAGGTGGTCAGATCAGTGTTTTGGAAAGACCGCTGTGACTGCAGGGTAGAGGATCAGTTACAAAGCAGAACTGGAGGCAGAGGAGGTCGCCTGGGAAGAGGCTGTGGCAGGAGGCCCAGGGAAAGATGATGAGAATAAACCAGGGCAGTGGAAGGAGACAGATCTGACAGACGGCCGAGAGGCAGAATCAACAGATGGCTATTACTCTAAAGACAGGCTTGACTGATGTTTCCCCCTTACAGAGATGTGGGCTAGAATCTGTGATACAAACGCTGTTACTAACAACCGTGGAAAGTGTTTCACTTGGGGGTGAATTGTGTCAGGGGTTGAGTTGTGTCACCCCAAACAATAGGTTGCAGTCCTAACCCCCACAAGCCACGAGTGTGACAGTACTAGGAGATAGTCTTTGCCAGTGGAATGAAGTTCAGATAAGGTGTTTAGAGCAAGCTGTAGTCCAACATGACTGGTGTCCTCCTCAGAAGAGACAAAGTCACACATAGAGACACACAGGGAGGACATGGCCACAGGAAGATGGGGACCGAGGTGTAGCGATGTACCTACAAGCCAGAGTACACCAAGGACTGCCAGCAATGCCAGAAGCCAGGAGAGGGGCCAGGAGCAGATTCTCCCTCCAAGCCTCCAGGAGAACCAGCCTGCCCACACCTGGGTCTCCGCCCTCTGGCCCCTTGAACTGGGAGAGAATTCATTTCTGTTGTTTGAAGCCATCTAGTTTGTAGTAATTTGTTATGGCAGCCCCAGAAAACTCCTACAAGTGGTATGGAAGAACAACTGACTGGGCTCTCAGGGCCTGTTGAGGGTTATGGAGGTACATTCATGGTGTAAAAAGCTGGCAGCGGCTGTATTGGCAGTTTGGGAAGACATTGTCTCATATTTCGAATACAGCTTAATTCCATGGCTCAGTAAAGGGAGGCTCATTAGAAAAAAAACAATAAGGGCACTGCTCAGAACCTGGCACTTGCTATTGTCAGAGAAACAAGATGGTGGCCTGAGAGCTCTACACGTTTGTTTCACCCTGTGGCTGAAATGGTTATGTCCTGGTCACAGATTGCAAGTTACCTGCGGAGGTTAGAACTCAGAGCTCAGCACCTCTCGTCTCATCCCTTAATTGTGACAGTTACACAGACTTCAGCTAGTATATGTTCTAACCAGATTATTTGGATTTGGAAAGTAGAGAAAAGGCAAAGGAATTAAAAGTCATTGTTGTCTGTACACTAGAATATCACTCAGCCACGAAAAGGAATGGAGTCCGGACACATGCTGCAACATGGACGAACCTCCAAACCATGCTGAGGAAAAGAAGCCAGACATGCAAAATTTCATACTGTATGATCCCATTTGTATGAAATGTACAAAACAGGTAAATCCATAGAGACAGAAAGCAGATTAATGGTTGCCAGGGCTGGGCTAGAGAGTGGGAGACAGCGAGTGACTGCTAATGGGTACAGAGTGTTTTTGGAGAGAGTGATGAAAATGTTTTGGAACCAGATGGAGCTGTGGTTGCAGAGCATTGTGAATGGAGTAAGTTCCCACTGAATCATTATATATACACTTAAAAATCACTAGCTTTTTTAGAAAATTAATTTACTTTTAATTGAACTATGGCAAACAGACTATTACATTAGTTTCAGGTATACAGCATAGTGATTCGACAGTTACATTTAGTATGAAATGCTCGCCATAGTAAGTGTAGTTACCATCCGTCACCCTACAAAGATATTACAATAGTATTGACTGTATATGCCCTATGCTGTACTTTACAGCCCCATGACTTATTTAGAAAATGTCTAACTACAGTGACTGTGGTGGGGTTGGTGGGGGGGACCTGGTGAAGGGGGGAGTTCAATCATCACGGTATTGCTCATGTAATTGTAGGTTAATGATACTAAAATAAAATAAATTATTAAAAAAAAAAAAAAGAAAATGTCTAACTATGTGCTTTTTGCTTCAATAAACAAAGTCATTGCAGGTTTGAAACCATAGTTTATTACTTGGTTTCTGAAAGTTTGCAGATAATTGATCTTCTCTGTGGCCTTGAGGAGGGCAGAGCAGGCTTGCCAGCTTCAGCCAAGCAGCAGGCAGCACAGAGAGCCCCCATTGCACACCTGGAATGGAGAGTAAGGTAGTGCAACCCTCCTGAAAGCCGCCTGCAGCCACCTGCATGATGGGACATTTCATACCTAGAAGTCTGACATCTGGGCAGCCCAGCTGCACCAGTGGTGGAAAAGGGTGAAATGAAAGTGTATGGAGGCAGGGCCCTGCTTGCACTCACTCCATCACTGCCAAAGGATCGCTACAAATGGTTGTGGTTTGCAAGAGCTTCCCAAGCAGTTTCTCCCTTGGCTATGGCTTCCCGGAACCCTCCAGAAAGTTCAAGTGAAAATGTACTGGAGATTGTCATCCAGAAAGCTGAGAAAGCACAGACCCTTCAGAGCAATGAGGAAGTGCATGGGTGCATCATATGAAAGGTCAACATCACCCATACTCCCCTACTCTGAGGCTCGGGGATCTCACCAAAAGGTGGAAACTGAGCTGCGCATGGGATGTTTCCCGCTTTGCTGAGGTACAGTGGACCTCAGTAACTGCACATATTTAAAGTACTATGTGATCAGTGTTGACAAACGTGTGCACGTCACCCTTGTCGAGATAATGCATGTTGTCCCCAGGGTCCATCCCTCTGCACTCTGGTAATCTCTCCCTTTTGCCTTTCCCCAGCATCCCCAGGCAACCACTGATCTGTTTCCTGTCAATCCTGAATATGCAGTTTCTAAATGCAATCACACAATCAGGACTGTCCTCTGGCTTCTTTCATTGAGATCCATCATGTTGTCCGTATCCATTGTTCGTCCCTCTGTATTGCTGAGTATCCTTCTATCGTATAGATCATGGCACACGGCATGTAGCCATTCACCTATTTATGGTCATTTGGGTTGTATCCAGCTTCTGGCAACTATAAATACAGCTGCTGTCAACTTAAGTGTACAAGTGTTTGTGTGCACATAATCTTTCATTTCTCTTAGGTAAGTACCCTGCAGTAGGATGCTTGCATTGTAAGGCATATGCTTGACTTTGAAAGAAATCTCCAAACTGTTTTTCCAAAGTAGTTGCACATTCCACGCTGGGGTGACTTTTAAAATCCATGGCTTTCTACGGGGTTGACAGAGGTTTGTGATTGTTCAGTTTGTCCTGCAGCAAATTAGGCACTAGGCTGGAACCATAAGTAACCTTTGGTCTAGTTCTGGGGGCTGTTATGAAACCAGATTGGAAGGAGGGGTAAGGGATGAAGGGAAGCTGGATGTGGGGGCAGATGCTCCTCCTGGCTAGGGGAGTGTCAGCAGGAATCAAACTGGCCCCTCTGATGGAAGACTGAGAATTCGGGGTGGCCTGGACCCACCTGGCAGCTTTGTTACAGCTTGGGTCTGGAGGCCCATAGCCCTGGGGCAGCGTACACTTGGCCTCTAACTTGGAATAAGCCAGAGAGAGAGGACAGTTGTGATGTTACCTCACGTTTTCCATCTGTGAGCACCTACTCTTTTTCCTGTTACCTCCTTAAAGGCTGGTTGGAGAGAGGCCAGGTGGGGAGGGAGTGGGTGATACCACACCTCTCAAAGAAGTCCCTTGCCAGACAAGCTTTGTCACTCCCAGACACATTCCTCTGTGACTCCCAGGGACTGTGTTCAGAAAGCACCTGGGGACTCCGGTGTGGGAGGGCCAGGGGAATGCGGGGCTTGGAGGCAGGCGACTCTGTTCTTGGGTGGCTGCGCAGGAGTAGTTGGGCTGCAACCCTTCCTGGGCCCCAGTGTCCCTGTAACCAGGACGTGGCTGAGGCTAGGTGGTATCTGAGGTCCTTCCAGTACGTGACTCCAAGGATTACAACTTGAACCCAGCTGCAGGGCCTCATCCTAGTCCTTGAGTTGCAGACATGTGACAGGCAGCCTCCCATCTCCCCCTCGGAGCCTTACACTGACCACACTTAATGGAGCAGTAACAGCCGGGAGCACTGATTGGTGTTGAGGGGGACACCACGGGGGTGACGGGCAGCCTGCCCCCGCTCAGCCATCCCCAGGGCCTCAGCTCTGGGGTACCCCTTGGTAGAGTCTGCTCCAGCCATACTTGGGTTGAAAGCAGCAGGGTAATGAGAAGAGAGGTCTGACATTCATTGCGCACACACTCTTAGCCAAGCCTGTGTGCCAGACGCGTCTTGCGGGGGCAGCTGCTGGCCCTCACCAAGCGCCCCCTCAGCATGGGGCACGCCCCTCAGGCCTTCACGCTCAGCGGCTCTTATTAACCCTTGAAGCGCTTGATGGGTTGAGTCTATGATTATTGCCTCCATTTTACAAAGGGGGACATTTAGGCCCAGAAAGGGCAAAGCCCCTGCCCATGTCCCATGGCCAGGGGATGGCAGAGCTGTTAAGAACAAAAGGAATTCATGCAAGGACATCCTTTCCCAGCAAGACAAAACCCCAGTGCACAAATCAGGGAAGAAAGGCCGCTGCCCTCGCATCTCCATCACCCCGCAGACCCAGGGTAGAAATGACCTGAAACAAATGTCGCCCCAAACCAACTGCTGCCGACCCCAGCCTGCAGCTCTGCTTCCTCAGTCCACTGATACACAGGTGCCCTGGGGTCCGGTGGGTGCCTGTGGGATCCGCTGGTGCTCAGGCCAAGAGGAAGTGGGTCCCATACTCCGTGCAAGACCCACCCTGTTAGTATTTTTACATCAAGAGAGTAACACACTGGTTCCAGAATTTCTCTGTGGCAGCCACTGGCTGGGCTTGGGCCCCACCAAGGGAGACACAGGCAGAGAGCAGAGCGGTCCTGGAGTGATTCCAGCCTGGGAGGAAGGACCAGCACCCCTTCCATGGAGCAGGGCTTCTGGGATAGAGCGGAAGAGTGGTTGGGGGTTTTGACTCAGCCTCTCTCCTGCCCCTCCCTCAGTCTCCCCTCCAGGTCGTGCTCTTCTCTGAAAGCTGCTTCTCAGCCATTTCCCAGGAAGGACTGACTCATGATCCCAAGCTCTCTCACCAGGGAAAAATGCTGGAGTGCCCGTCGACGATTACAGGCCGTGGGCATGGCGTCTGGCCAGCCTGGCCGTCGTAGACAAACACAGCATGCCTGTTTCTGGAAACCAGACTCACTGCTCTCAGGACAGCCTCCCCACCTAGCCAGCAAAGGGTCATGATGCCTAGAGCCGGGCCAGGGAGGCTGTAGATGCTAGGGTCCTTGCAGCAGTGGCCAAGCATGATCCCTGGGCCCAGGCTGGTCCTCAAGCCTTCCGGAAGTACTGGGGGTTGGTGAACTCCAAGGCTGGTATCCTTAACCCTTTCTGTGCTCTGCATGTCTTTTTGGCTTTCTGGTGAAAATTCCCGGCCTTTTTCAAAAGAAAAATGTTTTTAAATGCACAAAATAAAAACAGCACAGTCACAAAAGTTACCATTTGGATCAAAATAGTTATCAGCAACAAAAAAAATGTGTGAAATATTTATATAAGTGCTTCTTAACACACTAAGTAAGATCTAGCAGTAGCTCTCATGACTACTGTAATTTTAAGGTAACGATATTTAGAAACTCTTGCTTATGATCATAATGTGAAATAAAAATAACCATGATTTCTCTTGGTGACAAAGTCACAGGTTCTGTAAATATCACTGTGGCTTGTTGCCAACGTTTATAATTGAAGGAAATGCTAAGTTTCAGTTAGAGGTTAGTGAAAATAAAAGTGTAATTTTTTTCCCATTCGAGTTTATGGCTCTCTGAAGTCTATCTGGGAACTGTAGGTTAAGAGCCCCTACTAAGGCAAGACTGAACCCTGGTTAATTGGTTGGGATTTTTTCCCTGATGGCTGACTTAGGTCAAATTGTTGCCCTTACATCTTTTTCTTATACTCTACATTGTTCTTACTGCCAAAGCACAAGTCCTGGATTTCAGGGAACTTAGGGTCCAGTCCTGGCTCCCGCACTTAAATGAGCTGTGTGACTTTGGGTTAGCTGCTGAGCCTCTCTGAACATCAAGTTTTCTCCTTTGTATGAAATGAGGGTAAGAATAGTACCTACCTCCCAGTGCTGACATAAGGATGAAGTGGGATAATGCTTGTAAAACTGTGTTAGCTCTTAACAAAGATAGCTTTAACAATTATTATTAGGGGAAGACTTTATAACCTAAAAGGCAGCTTTTGTGTGACCATGATAGCAGTCTGATTATTCTTGGGTGCTTTATCTTTCTGCCATCTCTGTTCCCAGAGTAGAAGGCATAGGACATACACAGACAGAGGACAGGGCAGTGGTGTGCTGGAGCTGGCTCATACTGGCTCCTGAAAGCCAATGGTGACATTTTCCGGAATTTTGTGAGCTGGTTGTCATCCCCTTAGTACCTTGAAGCCAGCCATAGTTTGCAACAGAATCATCAAGAGCTTCAACAGACTTTTCTCATCAAAGCTTTTCCCCGCTGGAGAGCCGCTTGTTAAACATTTGGCAGCCCATCACTGGGAGGCGGGGCAGGGAGCTCTCTGGCCACGGTGATGGTGGGCCACCTGTACTGTGTCTGGGAAGAACGGGAAACATCGACTGGGTTTCTGGGCAGAAAACGGAATATTCCTGTGGTCCCAGTTCGTTTCATTTTCAGTCTATTGGTTCTTCTATCTAGAGAGTTTTGGATCAAGGAAAGAACAGGTTTTTCTTGATTAATGTTCTCAGTTCTTGGTAATGAACTTCCATTTGACCAATTCTACAAAAGGATGTGTTTTCAGATAAGGAGAGAAAATCTCTGTTCTCTTTCTCTGCAGAGAACAATATTTGTACTTAAAATCTAATCTTTCTGTGTGCTGGTAACTTACTTCCATGTCAACCTTTCTCTGTAAGATTCCAGCGCATTCTTCCCCGAGAGTATTGCAGAGGCACACGGTAGAAAAGTGAGTTTACTGATCAGGCAGCCCTGTCTGGTGGCATTACTTGAGTCCAACTGTTGTCTTGGATGGTATTTTCAGAACTCATGAGTGGATGTTTATGTCTGCAAATGTAATCGCTGAGCAGCTAGACTTGCAGGGCCGATGCGGGGGAGTCAGGCCTAGGGTGGTGGTTTACTCAAACATTGGCATTTGCTTGCATGAGCTGTTTTCAAATACTTCTTTGCTGGCTTGTCACAGTCTGTAAGCCACTTGAATATGCTGCTGTCCACCTGTTAAGTATGCTAACATGTGATGGTGGGGGCAGCCAGTAAGAAAACCTGAAACTCTGGAGAAGGGGAATCTGGCAGAGAAGGATGGCTGTACAATCCGGAGCTCCCATCCCTGGTAAGGACGGGGCAGCCTCTTGTGGGGCTGCTGAGGGGCGCTCAGAAAGGGGAAGGTTGCCACTAAACTCAGGCTGGCTTTGAGAAACTCCACAGAGACCCTGGGTGGCGTGCTGAGGTTTCGTGTGCACTTTGCGTACCCTGATGTACTCTCTCAGACGGTATTGGTTCTCGTGAAATGTGGACACAGGTAGTTCAGCACTGCACAGCATTCCCACTCCTTCCTTTCTGGGCAGTCAGCATTACTGTGGTCCATGCAGCAGTTCATGGCTTGGCCTCTGCCTCTTGTTAAAACTCCTTTTGATCGCATACCCCTGGCTGGCTGCTGGGCAGCAAGTCGATGAGCCAGCCCCACCATCCAGACTGGTCGTTAGGATCATGATCGCCCAAAGATAACAAGGAGTTAGGGAAGGGGACTGTGGCTGCCAAGATGGGATCTGGTTTCTGGAAGCCAAAGGCCTAGAGTACTGCAAGCCACTTGACTAGTCCACAACTTCTCTCTCATCTCTCACGGCCCATGCACATCGGATAAAGTGTCCAGCTGAGCCACCTCTCCCCGGATATGTGGCTCTGAGAAGCAAACCAAACTGCAGTCTCTACCTGTGTGTGTTTAGGTCTGTGGCAATTTCAAGTCATCCTTGTCAAAATGTGCCCATTTTCCGAAATGTTCGCTTTAAATGTAAGTTTCATATTTAAGAATGGGGATGGGGAAATGAACATGTTATGAAGTAAGCCATAGAAATTGGCTCTCCTGTAATTGACATAGAAGTGTGTGGCTGTTGCTGTCAGAAATTGAGCCTGCCCTTGAACTCGATAGTAGTGAGCCCAAGCCTCGGAACTGGGTGTGTCCCTTCCTCTCTGGTCTTGCCAGTGCCGTGTGTGTTCTGGGCCCTGATGGGAAAGGAACTTCCTGGAGGGCACAGTGCATGGTCCCACCTTACATTGTCTGTCGTCCAGAGAGGACACTGAAGCCCAGGAAGGGGCAGGGACTGTGTGAGGCCCCACAGCGAGGGGGCAACAGAGCCTCTGAGAACCTAGCCTCCTACTTCCTACGTCGGCCCTCAACTCTGTCCCAGTAGAATGTCTGAAGCCTGCCTGGGTCTCTCTTGCTCTCTGTTACCCAATTGTGTTTTCCCTCAAGTTAGTGATTTTGGAATGTTGGGACCCTTTCTAGAGCCATCCATAGCAGGGGGTGGTTCTCACACCAGCCCTTCCCCACGAGCCAGGCTCTCTTCTTGGGATGGCTCTCTCATGTTCCAGCGGGGAGAGACTGCACAGAAAAGCAATCAGTGATGCTTTGCACACCATGACAATGTTTCACCACACCCAGGAGCTTGTGCCACAGTGGCCGGGTTCCCCTTTGCCAGAACCCGGGGGAGACTTGAGGAAAACAGCGTATTACAGGTACCATGCCTTTGATTTTTGCCGCAACACTATGGGGCAGATGGAATTATCATCATCTCTCTTTTATGGATAAGAAAACAGATGCACAGAGAGGTCAAGCAACTTCCCTGAGGCCACACAAGCCACACAACACATCAGTGACAGAGCTAGGATTCAAACCCAGACTATTGGGTGCCAGAATCCATGTTTTAACTGCTCGGCTACTACACGGCCTCTCAGGATGGGGCAGAAAAACCCACCAAGTTCAAGCAAGGTCCAAAACCCAGGCCAGGAGCCAGCCGTAGGTCCTCCCAGCTAAGGGTATGCTAGCTGGGTATCAACAGGCCTGGTGAATGCCCTGGTCCCCTTTCTCAGCCAAGCACCGTCCTCTGGGCTGGGAACCCCAGCCCTGTAGGCTTCACAGAATGGTTATTAGGCTTCAAGGAGCCAGCCCTGATCACCCGTTTCTCCCCCAAAAAGCTTATCGGCATCGCCAGCTCTTGTAGAGAATGATGAACTGTTATCTTGGGGGCCTACTGGGTGCCATCACTGCCTGGGCTTCGGAACAAACTTGCCAGCTCCAAGGCCACTTCAGCCTCTCACATGCACCATGTCCCTCGGATTTGGCCTCCAGACCAGCTTGCAGAAGTACTAGCTGAGGCCACTGCAGTGAGCGGAGGAAACACGGGCAAGTTGGACCAGATGCTACATGGAGGCTGTCTGTCAATGTGTCAGTGATGCTGTTACCCCATCCCACACTGCCCTGACCTTGAGATTGCTCTACACACCTGCCCAGCGGGACCCTTGGCTGCCATGGCAGCTTTCTCTGGCCCATTGCCTTCTTTCCTGGACCACAGCAAGCCCACTGTTGGGAGCTGTCAGAGCCCCAGGAGTAGACACTGTGCTTACCGACAGGAGAAGCAGGTCAGTCACCAGCAAACTGAATCCACTTTATTTAACTGGCCTGTTTGCTTTGCAAATGACATTATTTTGGGTGAAATTTAGGGGAGAAGTTTAGTAAATAAAATCATATGATCTAGAAGCATTTTAAAAGCCAAGGACTTAAAAGTGTCCCAAAAAATGTTCTAAAGGTAAAATGGTGTTAGTGTGTCCATACAGATCTTCACAGAAGGAAACAAACTCACTCATTAGGAAGGGAGAAGTCCACCGGTCAGCAAATCAACAGCCCTGGGGTTCTATTTTGTACTTTTAGCTGCAGACAGTAATGTGGGGGCTCCGAGACACACAATCCAGTATCAGAACATATCAAAACAATCATGTGTGAGAGGGAAAGATTTTAGTTCTTGCGACAATCCCAGCGTCAACTGGGCAACAACATGTGAAGCCATCCCCAATCCGCCTTGCGCTGTGCCCTCACCTGGAACCCCTCCCCTCCCAGGCTCCTGCTGCCTCCCAACCATCCAGTCAGTGCTCAGTGAGCCCATCTCTCCAGCTCCACCCCCAGGCTCCTACTCCCCTTCTCCGCCAGCTCCCTGCCAGTCTGCAGCCTCTTGTGTCCCTCTGACCAGTCCTCCCCCTGGTCCAGGTGTCCATCTTGGTGGCAGCTCAAGCCCAACCCCGTGGACTCCACATGGACTGGTGGACTTTGTCTCAAGCCCACATGGGGTTGGGACAACTTCCCCCACTAATTTGATTTCCTAGCCACTTTTCATTCTCTCTCTGTCTCTGTCTTTCTCTGTCTCTTTCATCAACAACCTTATGCATTTGTTTTTAAATTAAAGGGAACACTATCAATTTTATTCCAGTTGCAAGACTCCTTTAGCTACCTGAGGCATCACAGATCCAACTTTGGAATTTGAAGCTGGTCCCTATATGTCTAGCTACTGCAGGCGATGATCGTCAGATCACTTCTCCAACCTATTTAGGGATCTTGAGAAATCATCTGAGATGTCTTTTTGTTCACTGATCACTCAGGTGTCCCCACGTGGCTGGTCTTGCACAGCATTTCTCGGATCCTTCCCTTCTGTGTAAGCATGGTATGCTGTCTGCTTTGGACATGCAGCGATGGCTGTGAGCCCAGGGAATTTCACAGTAAGCACCCCTGGACATTCACGGGTTTGTCATGGAGGTGCAGCTTCCCCCTTTCCATGGCATCCAGGAATGTAAAGAGAGTCATGAGGCAGGAAGACAAGAAGAAACCCTGTTCCACTGGCAAGAAACAGTTGGAAGTTCATCACACGAAGAGGAAGAAGCCAGTCCTTCTGGAGAAGTGGCAGCATGTGATGGAAGCAGCCAATGCACCACAGTCAGGGCGGAGAGCTGGGGGGGGGGCCCAAGAGAGAAGAAGGCGAAGAGACAAGAGAACCCGCCCTGCAGTCCCTGGAGGCTGAGGAGACTCGTCCCACTGGAGGAGGAACCAGGCTCTCTGGTGGAAAACTTCGGCCTTCTTTACAGAAGAGAATGATCTTTCACCTGCAAGTGCCAGGTGGGCTGGCAGTGCTGTTCAACCAGGCTTGGAGACCGTGAGGCATGAAGAGATGGTGGCAGGGCCTCCTGGTCATGACCACCAGGGTGAACAGCAGGCCAGGACCGAGGGAGGGAGCACTTGCTAACACGACCCTAAGCCTTTATCGCAGGGCATTAGGAATCACCCAGCACCTCACCAAAGAACCATAACCCACCAGATGGGCACGGACTCCCAGATTCCCAGCAAAGAGATTTCCTTCAACTGGGTATCTTACAAGCTACATTTAGCTTGCTGCGGCTCCTTGGGAAAATGGTAGAATGCACTATTAGAGAAAGAGTCGGTGAGCGCTCAGAAAAGGAAACCAGCACTAAGTGGGTCTAACAGAAAAGCAGGAGGAGCAGGCATCGCTCAGAGCCACCGCAGGTTCATGCGGAGCAACTGGTCCTGTGGGAGTAGTCCCCTGGCCTGCAGGGAGAGCTCGCTTGGGCAGGCGGTGGGAGAAAAGGAGGTGAGCGTCTTGGACCTTGGGAAAGCAGTTGGCACTGTGTGGTGTGGAACCCTCTTTTACAGCCCAGTTGTGTGACTGTGACGAATTACAGGACTGAATCCAAAGGTGGGGGTGGTGGGCTATGTCCTCCCTTAGAGAGGAAGTGCTCGAGGCAGGTCACAGGGCTCCCTCCTGGCCCGCCTCACTTCTCAGGGATCTGGATGAGAAGAGGGAAATCCAAATCTGGTATTTGCCCCTGACATAGTGCCAGAGGGTGATGAACTTCCAGTAGCATGAAATTGGGACCCAAAGGGATCTTGACAAGCTTGAGATTGTCATGGGAAATTTAACAGGGACAAATAGCAGGTCCTATATTTGGGTCCTGAGCCCATCTGCCCAAGTGTAGACGGGGGGGAACTGTGGCTTGAGAACAAACTAGGGGCTTCTCATTGACCGTGATCTCTGTGTGATTAAGCAGAGAGTTGGGACTGTCAGCAGTGTCACCATGACCTCAGGCTGCAGTTCCAGCAATGGCCTGTCGGGCGTGAAGGGGAAGGTGCTGCTGTGGCCACCTGTGGAGCCTGGTGCTCAGGTCACATCAAGCGATGCAGACAGAGGTAGCCAGGGTGGTGAGAGGCAAAGTGGGAAGGAGGCTCAAGTTACATGCATGCAGCCAGCGACCTCCCCAAGCTGGGACTTCAACCCAGGGCTTCTGATTCCAACTTGAGAGATTTTAGAAAATGCCTGTACAAGACCCCGTAGGCAGCATAAAAGTCTGCTGTGTACTGAATACCAAGCCTTGGATTAATTTCATTCTGATTCTTCTGGGTAAACTGACAAATGCTTTGAGAGTTGGAAAACATTTTAATGGAAAGCAGAAAACCTTATCGGCTTTATAGATGTATGCCTCCTAACTTCCAAAATTCAAAAGAAACTCAGCAGAGATAATCACTCACAAAAAGCAACTTAAGTGAATTTGAAATGTATTTCATAAACCACCAGAGGCTTCTTAACTGTTTGAAAAGATTAGCATTATTAAAACAATGCCTTCTGGAGGCACCAAGGTTATAGAGCTAACAGGACTTTAGCATACCTTGACTTCGCTGCAATACAGAATGAAGTTTGTCTCTTATACTTTCTCTACAACTCTCTCATATTTGCTTCGTATAAGCAAAAACAAGAAGGATGAATCAGTATGACACAGGCAGCTTGATTGGATGAGTAAACGGGTCGCAGACTGGGTGGATGAACAGCAAAGTCTTGACACAGAAGTGTCTGTTTGTAGTATTTCCGAATTCCTCATCAACTTTGTGCATGGTTGTGGGACAGTAATGGATGACACTGCATTGAAGAGCTTGTAGCTCTGAGGGTCTATAATGTGTCATAGTAATATGCCTTTCAAGTTGGAGCTGTTTGAATCCTTAAGCCCTAGAAATAAATGTTTGTACTTGATCCAGAAATGGAGTTACACATTTATCCTTGAAGGAATTAGAACAAGAAGGACTGTTGAAATTGCAGAGGTGGTACTGATTTGGACTGGGAAGAAATTGGTCCAGAAGAAATCAATGCCGTGGACAAAGTCAAGCTCAGGAGAAGCTAGAAGTGCCTGCTTCCTGGCTGGCTAGGACTCCGCCTCAGGTGCACAGGGCTGGCTGGAGCCCCTGAGTGGAGAGAATAAGCCTGGAGCAGGACTTTGGTCCTTTTCCTGAAACTTCCTCCTCCTGGTAAACTAGCATCCTGCACATGTGGCCTTCACGGTTTTAAGCCCCAGCTGATGGCATAGCTTGGATTTTTTTCTGACTCAAGGAAGACAGTTTTAAGACAAGATATCTTACTCGCTCCAGTATTAGCATTTGGGCTTATTGGATGCTGGAGGAGTAGCCAACTGACATCTAAGATGTGCTTGGGACTCAGCAGGTTCTTTGCTCACAGCAGATCACCGCAATGGAGCTCCCTGGCTGAAGCTCCATAGGCAAACTCAGCAGGGGGCTGCCAATAGAAATCAGCTTGTATGGTTTGAACTGTGGAAATCAGCTCTTACTATCAACCAGAGTAGCCTATTCGAAGTATTCATGTCAGTTTTCCCTTCCAGGTTTTTCAGAAGCCAGAAGCTGTCTGTCTGCACAACATTGGTCTTGTGTGTTTTTCCTGCCATGCAGCTAAATGGCCGCCTACTGAATTGCATTCATCTTTAATGGCTGTTTGTATGCATCTTGTTGATTGTTCTTGAAGGGAAGTGTCTGGGAACTGTTTCCAAAAGGCACAGCAATTTCCCCACTTTCATTCGAAACCAGAGCCATTGTGCCAACTTGTGATAAATATCTTGAAAATTAGATTGTTTCCTCCAAAGCTGGTAGTAGCAGCCTTGACTGTTTTCTTTCATTTGTGAAATAATATCTAAAATATTTGCAAAGATGCATTTCCAAGCCTGGAGAGAATTTATTTCCTCATAATAAGTACTGAAAGCACATTTCCTCCCACCAAATGAGATTTTACATGAAATATCTAAATGCAACACCAGGGTTTGTTCCTATTATTTTAAATCTGTCTACAGGGTGGGATGAAGACAGCTTAAACATGAACTCCTCACACATCTTTTCTTGCATCACAATAGTCTTTAGTTCTTTTAAAAAGTGGCTGTTCTCTTTCTTCTTTTCACTCACTGCCCCTTTTGGCCACTTGTTACCTACCCTTGCCTCCACAATAGGATTGGAGACCAGGCTGGGCCCTGGGTGCCATGCCTGGTGACAACGGCCCACATTTGTCTCTGAGCCATGCCTCTGACTCCTCACACTTTCTGTTTAGAGGACTCTGGGCCCTGAGGTCATTGAAGAATTCCTGAGCATTGGCCTTCAAGGAGAGTCAGTGCAGAGGTGGCCCCAGCTGGAGAGGGGAAGTGAGAGAGAAGCTGAAGCATCAGTGTGGCTGGCACTTCTCTGAAGAGACTGAAGAGAGGCAGGGTCACTGGACACCATCTGGACACCAAGCAGCTGCCTCAGGGCTTGCTAGGCCTTTTTCGGCATGGTACCTTTCAGAATGTGGACCCGAGGGTCTGTCTGCAGGCTGGTCTCCTGCAGATACACCCTGACTTAGGACCCAATGAACCTGACTTCTAGGGTCAGCTGTATGGCCACTGTTCCTTGTGATCCTGGACAAGTCTTTGCCTCGATTTCCCTATCTGTACCAGAAGAGGGAGGGAGCTGCCTTATAATCTCTAGTTTCCTTCCCAATATTAACATTTTCAGATGCTAACCATGCATCTCATGATCAGGGGGAGGAGGTAAAAAAGGGGTTTGCATTCTGCTCAGTTACTGGCTCCATTTCCTGCGCTGCCGGCAGCCACTGTCCATCCGCTGCATCTCCGTCCCAGGGGCTTTCAGGCCCAGGTTCCCATCTGACCCTCACACAAGTCATGTGAGGGACGAAGAAAAAAGGGGATCTGTGCCATTTTGCAGATGAGGAGTCTGAGGCCCAAAGAGGCCCCATGATTTGTTTAAGATGGGAGGCGGAACCCAGGTCTCTGGCTCCCATGCTGCACCTGCTGTTTTTCTTAGACCACCAGGTAAAAGTGCTTTGCAAACCTTTGCTTGTCTTCTTTGGTCTTCCATCAGGGCTTCCCTCTGCACGTGAGTGGCACACGTCTGTAAGGTGTTTCTACACTCTGAAGCTGTCACCTGCTGACATTGCCGCAAAACCAGGCCATTTATCCATTTCCCTCCTCCCTGGCCCAGCGTTGCCAGTTATTCTTGTGTGAAAAGTCTAGGGACAGTTTTGTTTTTATAGTCATTTCAAGGGGAAAAGAACCTTGCTCGCATGTGGTCTTCAGGGCCACGGCCGAGTGTTGGGCAGGGGTCAGCAAGGAGAGCAGCTGCCCTTCCCTCCCCTCCACTGGCCAGCCCTTGAGCCGCCCCAGGGCAGCTGAGCAGCAGCCTGAGCAGACGGAAGGTGGAGAGGCCGGGTGCCCACTGAGTGGCAGGGAACACGGGGGTGGGGGAGAAGAGAAAGTTGTTAACATCAGTGGCATGCACACCAAAGCAAGAGGAGGGAGCGCGGGGAGTTCCCAGGGAGCAACAGTAGTGCAGGGAAAGGAGGGTCAGCCAGAGCTTGAGGTTCTGTGTCTGCACCGACTTTATCAGCTGTTTATTGATTATGTAGGTCACTGGGGAAAGGTCACCAGCACCTCTATGTTAGCAATAGGAGAAGAAGCCCACTGACTTCCCAATTCAGAAGGAGTCAGTCTTGCAAAGAGTGGAAGATGTAAACTTTTTTTCTCCAAAGGCTTAAAAGGTGTCGCTTCATCCTTTCTCTAAAAGGAACATCTTTCTAAAACCCCAAGTTAGATTAAGGAGTGGTGCCAATTTGGACCTTATTTAAAAAGCTTAATTAATATATCATTCACATGCCATCCAATTCACTCTTTGAAATTGTGCAATTCAATGAGTTTTGGTGTCTTCACAGAGATGTGCGACCATCACAATTAATTCTAGAACATTTCATCACTCTCAAAAGGAACTGTATCCATTAGTTGTCACTCCGCATTGTCCCCTTCCTCCCAGCCCTAGGCAGCCACAAATCTACTTTCCTGTGTCTATGGATTTGTCTATTGCGGACATTTTGTATCAGTGGAATCACAACATGTGTGTGTCTTCTGCGCCCGGCACCTTTCACCTTGCGTGATGATTTCAAGGATCACCCATGTTGTGGCATGTGTCAGCTCTTCATTCTTTTTTATGAAGGAATAATATTCCACTGTAGGGAGAGACCACACTTTGCTTATCCATTCACCAGCTGATGGACATTTGGGCTGCTTCCACCCCTGGGTAATTATGAATAGTGCTGCTGTGAACATTCATGTACAGGTATTTGTGTGGACATGTTTCTAATTTTCTTGGGTATATACCTGAGAGTGGAATTGCTGGATCACATAGCTACTCTGTGTTTAACTGGTTCAGGAATCACCAAACTGTTTTCCGCTCCCACTAACAACATATGAGTGTTCCAGTCTCTCCACATCGTTTTGGGCTTTTTAAAGTTAACTTTTTAAAAACTGAAAGTGGTGTTCTAGAATATTGCTATATTCATTAGCACAAGGCCATAATTATATGTCTTGCAGCTCTTGCAGACTGGCAGATGCACAGAAATACTGGACATGTTGTGCATTCCCAAGGACACATGGGCTCCAACACACCAAGTCATCAAGGCTCTAGGCCGAAGGGCTCCTTCAGAGGGTTCTAGTCTAACCCTCCACCCAAGCTTGAATCCACTCTGCAGGTCCCTGCAGCAAACAGCTCCTGATTCCCTGCTGAGTGCTCCAAGTTCTGTGGAGCTGCAACCACATATATAGCCTACTTGCTTCTCTCACAGGGCTTATAGTCTAGAGGGGGAGCCAGATGCTAGGCAAGCGCTTCCTGCCAAGGGCAACGGGGACACAAAGGGAGGTCTTCATATGCACCTGTACAGATGTTGGAGGCAGCCAGTGAAATGTCGTGTGCAAAGTGCCAAACCATATGCCTGGCTCATAGTGGGCACCTGGTGGTAGTGGTTATGTTTCTGTATAGAACTTTGCATGTTATACATGAGGAAACTGAGTCTCTACAGTAAAGCAGCTTCCCAGAGCCCCAGAACCCATGACTGAGAAACTGGCCTTCCTGCTTCAGGGACTGTCATTGGTCTCCAAAGCCCTGACTGCACTGAAGCCTAGCCTTCTTAACCCTTGACCTGCCTGTCTCCAGCCTGCGACTACCTGCCTTTCCAGGTCTGGATCCTGCTGGACCAGGGCATCCTACTTGGCTCATGCCCAGCTTAACACTGAGATCGTTAATGGCAGATAGTACCTACTAACTGCTAGCCAGGTCCTTTCAGAGCAGGGGAATCTGCTGTGATTGGAGCCCAGAGTGCCGTGAATGATAGCCACAGCTTGATGGCTCTGTTCCCCACATGTCAGCTTTGCTCTGTCCAGGCTAGAAGTTGGGAAGGTAGAGGGGCCTGAGCCTCCTGATGTGTATGCAGCCGACCATCAGCCCACGTGAGTCTTCCTGGAGGGGCCTCCTCTGCACTGCTTCCTCTCCACTCCCACAGGGCCACCCCCAGCACACTTTTGCCTGCAGAAGTTCGTAAAGGGTTCGCCCTGAGCAAAGCCCCATGTCGCGTGCTCTAGGGCAGAGCCACCTGGGTACGGTGAGGCCTGGCTTCCAGGGGCTGGGTATATTCATTAGCACAAGGGTACCGAGTCCCGAGCCCATGTTCTTCAAGTGCCACAGCCAAAGCCTGCCCTGGGCTCTGGAAGCTCCAGCTTGTAGTCAGCCTGCTAAGACATGATCCTGTACTGCAGAGGAGTCAGTTGGTGCAGAAGCTCAGATGTGGGCACAGGACAGTCCTAATTGCCATCTGTACCGTGCCTGTAGAAATATTTTTGTCCCCAGTGTATGAGTTTGCCCAGGCTGCCAGAACAGAGTTCCACAGGCTGGGTGGCATAACCAACATTTATTTTCTCAACAGTCCTGGAAGGTAGAAGTCTGAGATCAAGGTGTCGGTAGGGCCGTGCTCCCTCTGAAGGCACCAGGGAAGGATGTGTTCCAGGCCTTTCTTCCAGGGCGTGGTGGTTCCTGGCTGGTGGCAGCATCACCGCAGTGTTCACCTGACATTCTCCCCACGTGTGCCCCCACTTCCGCCTCGTGTAAGGACGCCAGTCACACTGACTGAGGGCCACCCCTCTCCCATATGACCTCACCTGAACTAATTACACCTGCAGTGACCCTATTTCCAAATAAGGTCACATTCTGAAATATTGGTGCTTAGGACTTCAACATAGGAATTTGGGGAGGAACAGCACAGTTCCACCCATCACACCAACGTGCATTTCTGTAAATAGATTTCAATTATTTTGCCGTCAACATGACCTCCATCAAACTAGATGTGTTCAGTTCCTCTGCAAGCCCACTTAAAACCCGGAGGTCTTTCAGCTTTTATTTTGCTTTGGGGGCTAAATTTCACCCTTGAAAAATGTGGGTTTTAATATCAAATATCTTCTATCCTGACCAAAAACCTACCCACCAATGGGGACACCATGTCCGGTGCGGCTCAGAGGGAGGCATTCGGCCTGACTTCCCAGAGAGGCTCACCTTCCAGCTCCCATTCTGAAGCCCAAGGCTGTTTGTCCCGCTTAGGTCGTTTCTCCCTTGATTCACTTGGCCGGTCTGGGAGCCCGATGACTGGGACTTCTTCAGTCCCTCAGGGTTGCTCCCTTTCTTCCCTGCCCACTGCCTTTGGTTTACTGACTTTTCTTCCTCTGTCATGCCTGGAGTCGGGCAGCAACGAGCTGGCGGTTTGAAATGGACGCAGGGATCTAGCAGAATCCCCAGGCCTGGGAAGCAAGAGGCCGGTACCGGAGGCTGCGGCTGATGTGGGGAGGCATTAGTCACTGATAGCCCTGGAGGTAAAGGATGCCTTCAGCTCGGGCTGCTGTCACCCAGGTAGCTTCTCAGTGTGGGTAGCTGTGGGCTTCCAGGGGTGTGCTCATAATGTGAGGGGGAAAGACAGGTTGTCCACAGGCCTCTGCTCTGAACCAGAGGTGTCAGTATACCCCTTGCCCTCCCACGCACCCCACGTGAGCAGGCTACAAAGCCACAGAGCACAGCATCTCCCTGGGATGTCTGCTTACTCAAGGATGGGGGCATTTTGCTGTCTGAAAGCCAACATGGACAGAGTATGAAATAGGCAAAGTTGAATTCATGTGCATTTGTGAAGCTGAAATCTGAAGTGCACGTGGCAGGTGGCTTTGGGGTTCATCTACAGCTGTGGATTGGGCTTGGGTGAGGAACACGCCTGGGGGCACAGGCTTCCAGCACAGGAGCTCAGGCGAGGAGGAGCCCTCTGTGGGAAGAAAGCTTCACCCCAGGCCCACGTTCCTCCAGAGGAAAAGAGCAAACGAGCCCATGGCCATAGGCTGCTTGTGCTGAGGGTGAGAGCCTTCTTCTGACACAGAGCAGACAAAGTCAGTTTCCAGGGGAGGTGCTCTCGCCCATGTCCCCTCCGTCAGCCACGCTCCCAGCTCTGGGTCAGGCCCATACCCAAGGGGTGACGTGGTGCTGGGCCAGTGGGCTGCTGCTGCAGACCAGGGAGTCTTATTCAGTTGACGAAGCTCTTGGCCACTACCCCAACCTGTCCTCTTCACGTTGGCTACTGCAGCCACAAAGGAACATGGCAAGAAGTCAGTGGACTGCACTGGAGTGGAGTGTTCAAAAGCCAAAAGTGGTCATTTTTTTCTTTTTCTTAAGGCTGAGTGGGTAGCTTCTCTGATGCTGACAGGTTTTATGTTGCCAGCCCTTAAATGAGATCTGGGCCTCCTTCCCCACAGGCTCAAGATGCTGGGCCGGGGGGTTAGTGACAGCCTCAGCCCTAAATAAGGTCCCTCTTTCCATTTTTATTTGGGCGCATTGTACATTATATGCCATTTTGTTTCGTCGGGGTATCTCTAGATACTAGTACTTGAGTGAGGTCACAGCTGAGGCCTTGGACTTGGCCTCTGAAACACTCAAGAAAGATTTGGTGGGAATTGTTTTTTTAAGAATAATTTAAATGTACAAAATTCAGTAAATTACTTGAAAAAAGAATGCTACATGGGACATGTCCAGAAGCAGTAAGAAGACGCAACACTTTCCGAGATCTGGACAGGCAGCTTCTTATTTTGAAATAATTATAGATTCACAAGCAGTTGCAAACATGGTACATAGAGTCCTCCAATGGTGCATCTTATGTAACAGCTCCACACTATCAACACTGGGAAATTGATACAACTACAGGTTTTGTGTAGACACACATTTCCATTTCTCTGGGATAAATGTCCCAGAGAGTAGTTGCTGAATCATATGATCCTTGCAGGTTTTCGTTTTATAAGAAACTACCAAACAATGGCAGTGGTTGTGCCATTTTACATTCTCCCCAGCAATGTATGAGTGACCCAGTTTCTCCACATTCTCAGCAGCTTTTGGTGTTGGCACTGTTTATTTTAGCCATTCTGATAGGTATGTAGTGGTATCTCTTGGCAGTTTTAATATGCAATTCTCTCATGGCTACTGATGTTGCACATCTTTGTGAGTGCTTATTTGCCATCCGTAGAAACTCTTCAGTGTCTGTCTTTTCATGTCTTTTGCACGTTTTCTGATTACATAGTTTGTTTTGAGATTCTTTATTTATTCTGGATACTAGTCCTTTATCAGATAAGAGGTTTGCCAAGATTTTCTCCCGGTCTGTACCATGTTTCTTCATCCTCTTCACAGAGTTTTTCACAGAGCAAAAGATTTCACTCTTGATAAGATCTGGTTTATCAGAACTTCCTTTTTTGGGTCTTGCTTTTGGTGTCAAGTCTAAGAAAGAACTTTTTGCCCAGCTCTATAGGCTGAAGATTTTCTCCTACTTTTAAAGAAAATGTGTATAGTTTTACATCTTAATATTAACCCTGTGATCCCATTTGGAGTTAAATTTTGTGTAAAATATCAGGTTGAGGTTGAGGCTCCTTTTTTGCCTGTTGATGTTCAATTGCTCCACAATCACGTGTCCCCAAAGCTGTTAGCACCACACTGCACTGCTTTTTGGCACTTCTGCTGAAGATCATCAGTTTGACATGTCTGCGTGGGTCTATTTCTTGGTTCTCTATTCTGTTCCGTTGATGTATGTGTCTGTCCTTCTGCCAATACCATGCAATCTCAGTTAACATAGTCATATGGTAAGTCTTGAATCCAAGTATATTGATTCCTCCAACTTTTTCTTCTTTGTCAAAATGGTTTCAGCTCTTCAACTTCCATTGCCTTTCCATATAAACTTGACAGTAATCTTGTCTTTATCTACAAAAAAAATCTTGCTGGGATTTTCATAGGAATTCGTTAAAACTGTGTATCAGTTTGCAAAAAATTGACATCTTTTCTGTGTTGAGTCTTCCAATCTAGGAACACGGAATATCCCTCCATTCATTGAGATCTTTGATTTCTTTCATCAGTGCTGTATAGTTTCTAGCATGCAAGTCCTGTACATATTTTGCTTGATTTTCAAAGAAGAATTTTTTTAGCAATAGTTAAATGATATTGTGTTTTTTAACTCCAGGGTCTATGTATTCATTATCATTGTATATAAATGCAATTGATTTTTTTATGTTGATCCTTGTATAGGCATATCTCAGCAATATTGCAGGTTCAGTTCCAGACCACTGCAATAAGGCAAGTCAGATGACGTTATTTTTTTTTTTGGTTTTCCAGTGCATATAAAACTTATGTTTATATTATACCATAGTCTATGAAGCGTGCAATAGCATTATGTCTAAAAACAATGTATGTACCTTAATTAAAAATACTTTATTGCTAAAAAATGCTCACCAGCATCTGAGCTTTCAGTGCATCATCTTTTTGCTGGAGGGGGGCGTTTCTTACCTTGGTGTTGATGGCTGCTGACTGATGAGAGTGGTAGTTGCTGAACATTCAGATGGCTGTGGCAACTTCTTAAAAGAAGACAATGAAGTTTGCTGCATCGATGGGCTATTCCTGTCATGAATGATTTCTCTGTAGCATGCGATGCTGTTTAATAGCATTTTACCCACAGTAGAACTTATTTCAGAGTTGGAGTCAATCCTCTCATACACTGCCGCTGCTTTATCAGCTAAGCTCATGCAATACTCTCTAAATCCTTTGTTGTCATTTCAGCAGTCTTCACAGCATCTTCACCAGGAGTGGATTCCTTCTCAAGACACCGCTTTCTTTGCTCATCCATAAGAAGCAAGTCCTCATCCATTAAAATGTGATCATGAAATTGCAGCAATTCAGTCACATCTTTAGGCACCACTCCACTTCCAATTGTTTTGCTATTTCTGTCACATCTGCAGTGACTTCCCCCTCTCAACTCTTGAGCCCTCAAAGTCATCCACGAGGGTTGGCACCAACATCTTCCAGACTCCTGTTACATGTTAATGTTTTGACCCCTTCCTGTGAATCATGAATGTTCGTAATGGCATCTAGAATGGTGTATCCTTTCCTGAAATTTTTCAGTTGGTTTTGCCTAGATCCATTAGAGAAATCAATATCTATGGCAGCTATGGCCTTAAACATATCTCTTAAATAATAAGACCTAAAAGTTGACATAACTCCTTGATACATAGGCTGCAGGATGGATGCAGTGTTAGCAGGCATCTGAACAACATGAATCTCATTGTCCATCTCCGTCAGAGCTCTAGGTGACCAGGTGCATTGCCAATGAGCAGCAATCTTTTTTTTCTGAGCAATAGGTGTCAACAGTGGGCTTCAAATATTCTATAAACCATGTTGTAAACAGATGTGCTGTCATCCAGGCTTTGTTGTTCCATTTCTAGGGCACAGGCAGAGTAGATTTAGCATGATTCTTAAGGGCCTAGGGTTTTTTGGATGGTCAGCAAACACTGGCTTCAACCTAAAGTCACCAGCTACACTAGCCCCTAATGAGATGGTCATCCTGTTTTGAAGGTTTGAAGCCAAGCATTGACTTCTTTCTAGCTATGAAAGTCCTAGATGGCATCTTCTTCCAGTAGGAGGCTGTTTTGTCCACATAGAAAATGTGTTTAGTGTAACCCCCTTCATCAGCGATCTTAGCTAGATGATCTGGATCACTTGCTGCAACTTCTCCATGAGCACTTGCTGCTTCCCCTTGCACTTTGATGTTATGGAGATGGCTTCTGTCCTTAAACCTCATGAAACAACCTCTGCTAGCTTCCAACTTTTCTTCTGCAGCTTCCTCACCAACCTCAGCCTTTATAGAATAGGCTTTGGTTTAGACAAATGTGGTGGCTGATTTGAAGTGTACAGATCATTAAAATTTTCTCCGTATCAGCTGTAAGGCTGTTTTGCTTTCTTTATATTTGTGTGTTCACTGGAGGAGAACTTTTAGTTTCCCCCAAGAACTTTTCCTTTACATTCACAACTCGGCTGTTTGGTGCAAGACGCCTAGCTTTTGGCCTTTCTCAGCTTTAACAAGCCCTTTCTCATTAAACTTAATCATTTCTAGCTTTCAATTTAAAGTAAGAGGCATGTGATTCTTTCTTAGAGGCCACTGTAACATTATTAATTGGCCTAATTTCAATATTGCTGTGTCCCAGCAGGTAGGGGTCCGGGGGAGAGAGGGAGAGTGTTGAAGGATGGACTGATTGGTGGTGCAGTCAGAGCACACACGTTTATTAAGTTTTTTTGTCTTAATGTGAGCAGTTCATGAACCCCCAAAATATTTACAATAGTAACATCAAAGTTTGCTGATCACAGGTCACCATAACAAATATGACAATAATGAAATCTTTGAAATACCATGAGAATTACAGAGACACGAACTGAGCAAATGCTGTTGGAAAAATGGTGCCAATAGATGTGCTCTCAACCTGCAGGGTTGTCATATACCCTCAATTTCTTAAAAAATGCATTATCCACGATAAAGCAAAGCACAATAAAAGGAGGTGCGCCTCTATCCTGAGAACTCACTCATTAGTTCTAGGCGTTATTTTATAACTTTCTAAAGATTTTCCACATAGACAGTTACATCAACTACAAAAAGAGATAGTTTTACTTCTTTTCTAATGTGCCTTTTATTTCATTTTCTTGGCTTAATGGACTAGCTAGAATTTCCAGGATGATGTTTTTGGTTTTTATTTGTTTGTTTTAAATTGAGAGGTATTTGATGTACAATATTAAGGTGTTACATGTTGATTTGATACAAGCCGTGAGGAGAGCAGACATCCTTCCTTGCCTTCTTAACAACCTTGGAAGCATTCGGTCTTCAGTCATTGTGATGTTAGCTTAGGTTTACTGTAGAAGTTCTTTATCAAGTTGAGGAAGTTCCTCTCTGTTCTTGGCTTTATGAGAGTTTTTATTGTGAATGGATGTGGATTTTGTGAAGTACTTTTCTGTAGCAAATGATAGGGTCATATGATTTTAATTGAATTTTCTTTTGTCTTGAGATAATTATAGATTCACATGCAGTTGTAATAAATAATGCAAATAGATCCTATGTACCCTTAGGCCAGCTTCCCCTAATGATAACGTTCTGCAAAACTGTAGTACAGTATCACAACTGGGATGCTGACGTTGGAACAGTGAAGGTACAGAGCCTTTCCATCACCACACATATCCCTTATGTTGCCCATTTATGGACACATCCACTTCCTTCCTACACCCAACCCCTCCTTAATCCTTAGCAACTCCTGATCAGTCCATTTCTATGGTTTTGTCATTTCAAGAGTCCTATGTAAATGGAATCACACAGTATAGAAATTTGGGGGATTGCTTTTTTCCACTCAGCATCGATCTCTGCAGATTAATCCAGGTCATTGTATGTATCAATGGTCATTTTTATTGCTGAGGAGTTTCCTGTGGTATACGTGTACCAGTTTGCTTAACCATTCATCCACTGAAGGATTTCTGGGTCATTTCTAGTTTGGGGCTATTATGAACAGAGGTATTATAAACACTTTTCTGCAAGTTTTTGTATTGAACACAGGTTTTCATTCCTCTGGGATAAATACCCAGGGATGTAGTTTCTGGGTCATATAGTCGTAGTTGCAGATTTAGTTTTTAAAGAAACTACCAGTTTTACAGGGTGAATGTGCCATTTTTCATTCCCTCGAGCGCTGTGTGAGTGATTCAGTTTCTCCCACTGCCACCAGTATTTGGTATTGTCGCTATTTTTTTTCATAAAGGTGAAACTTGCACAATTCAGTGGCATTTAATACATTCACAAATGTACTAAACCATCACCTCTATCTAGTTCCTAGTAAGCATTTATGTCACCCGCCCCAAATAAAACCCCATACTCATTAAGCAGTTATTCCCCATTCTCCCCTCCCCACATCCCCAGGACAATCACCAATCTGCTTTCTGTCTCTGCGTATTTGCTTATTCTGGACATTTCATGTAAACGGAATCATGCAATATGTGGCCTTTTGCGACTGGCTCCTTTCGCTTAACCTAATGTTGTGAAGGTGCATCCATCTTGTCATAGCATGCGTCAGTACGTCATTCCTTTACCTTTATATGGAGTGAATAACAGCCCATAGTATGGACATACCAGAATTTTGTTTTTCCATGTATATACCAGTGGACATTTGAGTTGTTTCCACCTTTGGGTTATCATGAGTGACGCTACTATGAACATCAGTGTTAGAAGGATTACTGTGTCTTCTTGGTGGATTGATCCTTTTATCGTTGTGTAATGCCCCTTCCTGTCCCTGGTAATTTTTTTTTATTCTGAAGTTAACTTTTTGCACTATTACTAGAGCTACCCCGATAGTATTTTTTATTAACATTTGCAGGATATATTATTTTCCATCCTTTCCCTTTCAACTGGCCCATACCATTATGTTTGAGGTAAGCATCTTACAGATAGCATGTAGGTGGGTCGTGTTTTGTTCACTGCATCAATCTGCCCTTTAATTGGTATATGTAGATTATTTTCACTTATTCATAAGTTAGTGCTTAATTCTGCCAGCTTACCTGGTTTTTGTTTGTTGTCTGTTTTTGTTTCTCCATTATGTTTGCCCTGACTTCCTGTGGGTTACCTGAACATCTTTTAGAAATCCATGTGAGGATTCATGTCATGGTTGTGCACGTACCTTTTTGTACACTGCTTGGAATGGTTCCTGTAGGTATTATATTGTTTGTACATGACTTATGATGGTCTGCTGGTGTCAACATTTTACCAGTTTGAGTGAAGTATAGAAACACTACCGATTTCCACCTCTTTACCTGCCTCTATTTATAATGTAATTGTTAAATATTTCTTGCACATACATTTAGAACCACAGCATGCAGTATTATAATTGGTGCTTCAAACCATCAAACATGACTTAGAAAACTTGAGAGGAAAAGGAAAGTATTATATTTACTGATACTATTTTTTCTCTTTTTATTCTTTCTTCCTTAGTGATGTCCAAAATTCCTTCTTTTATCATTTCTCTTCTGCTTTAAAGAACTTCCTTTATCCCTGCTCCCAGGAGAGGTCTGTTCTTAACAACTCCTCTTAGGTTTCCCTCATCTGGTGATGTGTTGATTATCCTTGCATACCTGAAGCATAGTTTCACGGGCTCTGATAGGGAAGGCGGGGACAAAATCTCATTTCTGCCATGTGGGCATTGAAGTCCAGCTTCCCTACTTAGACTTCATTGACACCAGGAAGGTTGGGGCTTCCTATTACTGCTGGGAAATGGTGGTAGTTCCAGATCTCCACCAGGCTTCCACTGATAGCATCCTGACCGGGATGGGTAGGAGTGCCTCAGGGCTGTTCCCCATGTGGTCTCCACTGGCAGTGGCAGGGATGGGATGGAGACTTATTACCACTGTACCAGGGCAATGGTCCTCTCTATTAGAACTCCTCTGATGCCACCCTGGTGGGGGCAGGGAGAGAAGAGTCATGACCACCATACCCCAGCTGGCCTTTGCTGGTGGAATGCGGTGGGACCACACTTTTCTCTGTGGGGTTCAGCTGAATTACAGCGGTTCCTGCATAGCAGTTTTCTGTTTTGGTAGGCTTCCCTTTTCCTGGTCCTCTGCTTGAAGAGATCAGGTTTTTGTTGGGGCCTTTTTGGGTTGCCTGCTTCTTCAGGCCCACATCTGAGATGTACGAGGCCGCAAGGAAACCCAAGGGGCTCACCTCTGTGCTGTGCCTCGGGTTCCAAGCTCCCTAGCCAGGCTGCCACCTTCTCTCTACTTTTCATGGTCTTCTTTGGTTTGTGTTTGTCACAAGAATGTCCACAAGTTTCAGTTGTACTCAGTGGGAGAATAGGAAAAGTACCTCCGTTTTTCCAGAGGCAGAAGTCTGGACATAGAAATTTTCGAGCCTGATATTGTCCTGCAAAGGAGATTTAATGAGGGGAGCATCCCTCATGCATGACTGCTTTCGTGAAGCTCTTAGTGCATGTCTACATCATGAAAAAACAAAAAGAAATGAAAAACAAAAGCAAAATGAAAAAAAAACAAACCAGCTTTACCTGGGTTTGCATGTTTGCATGCGTCTGCTCATCTGTCACGGAGGGCATACAGTGGGGTAGTCACCATCACAGCCTGCTCGGTGAGGTTTTGTAAGCCAGAGCACTGGGATTTCATGAGCCCCTTCTGACATCCGTTGCTTCTGCCCACGGACAGTTGGATTATGCACTGTTAGTCAGCCCACTTGGCTGGGTGCAAACGGAGCCAGAGCTGGGAGCTGCTCCATCTGTGGACCATAAAGCTTACCCTAGTGCCGCTGAAGGGGCCGGCAACCATCCCCTGACCCAAGCGCCATGGTTTTCATATCAGAAAACTGCGTCAGAGAACAGAAGAGCCTTTCCCCAGGCCCCACTACATTCCACACAAAAGCAAAGCCAGACCGAGGACCCACATTCCCTGCCTTTCAGCTCAGTGTTGTTGTAGTCACAGAGGCTGCTTCTCCACCCATCCCTCAGCTCTCCAGTAAAGTGCTCTGCCCAGTGGCCAGGGACCGCCATCTCATCCCAGCCAACTGCGGCACAGAAGCGCCCCTCATCCCCGGGGCTGGGAGGGGCTCAGTGAGGGGGTGCGGTGGGGGGGAGAGACAGGAAAAGAAATGCGGCTCAGTCCACCCAAACCTGCCCTCAGAGTGAGAGTCTGATTCACGGGGTCGATGGTCTCATCTTCGGATCTGATAGACAGTGTACTTTTTGTCTCCTTAAGCCCTGTGTCTAGGTCACTTGGGAAGCGCCTTGGAGAGTCAAGAATAAAATTGCAGGTCAAACAATGGATGACTGGAAAAGTCGGCTTGTAATCAAGAGCATGCTTCCCCATTTCGCGATGGTGGGAAATCGTCAGGAGCCCAGAAAGCTCCAGGAATCGGTCAGACAATGGGCTATCGGGGGGAGGGGGGTATTGAATGCTTCTAATCTTAAACTTGAACATAAGATGTGTTATTGCAATTCTCTGTGCAAACTTGGTGGCAGGAAACCGACCCAAATTGTGGGGAACTAGAATCTGACCTAGGAGATGAGCTGACCTTGCTCCCTTGTGAGTTTCTGGAAGAGCAGGGGATACAGCCCCAGTTTCCATCTGGATTCCCAGTCCAGTCATCTCTGCCCTTGTAGCCCTTCAACTAGAAAGAGAGGAAGGGTGAGAGGGAAGAATGATTACTTTTTCTCTGAACAGAAACCTGGAATGTGGGAATGACATTGTGTTAGCTTCCTAGCCCTGCTGAGAACAGGAAGCCAGCGCATAGCACACGCAGAGGTGCCCATACAACTCACTGGCCCTGGTGTCCTTGTAAAAACTCTATATGATCAATTTTGACTTTCCTCCCTTGGAAGGCAGGCATCTGAAATGTGTCTGAAACCGGGTTAGGGGCTCCAGTGGTAGTTCTAGGAGCCAGGATGATGGAAGGGCCGTAAGAGCCTTCGGTTAGTTGGGTTTGACAGTAAGAGCCTGCTGCATCACCAGCCTGCCAGGACTATCTGCGTTAGTAGGAGTTGCAGCAAACACAATGGCTGTTATCTCAATGTATTAGGTCCACAGAGGACTGGCCTGCTTAATCTCTAAATTAATAGAGCAGAGAGGAAATGGCCTTATAGAGCCGTGGGTCTGCTTCCTTCCTGATCAGAGAGCTGGGAGCTCCGGGCTCTGAGGTAATGTCACTTCACATAACTAAAGGGCCTGACTTCTCCAATCCCGAGGGCAGTCCACTTTCAGCAGGTCACCTTTCTTTAGTTTAGAATTCTAGGGTGTGAACAGGTGTGGGGGGAGAGTGTTGAAATCTTACTTCTCTTTTTTCCCTCATTGTCTACCACCAAAGATGTATTGAGAATGTGATATTAAGCTGAGTATGTAGACATTTACAAAACTTTGTTTACTGGAGTTCCAACTCTCACAGAGATGGTGGTCCAAGGGGATGGCGGAGATGGAGTGATGACTTGGCTGGCGGCCTGTCCTCCCAGTTGCCCACCTTTTGGTCAGGCATCTTCTAGAAGGCAGTTTCTAACCTCCATCCTGGTTACCCTTTTTACTTCTTGCTTCTCTTTTATGATCAACAACTGAGTCAGGAAAACCTCTGGGTAACAGAACCAGAGCCCATGGCCCATCTCCGTGTGCCTTCTGAGCTCTCTGGGTCATGCTTCCTGCTGGTCCCAGGAGAAAAAGGGTCCTCTTCGTCTGCTCACGCACCCCTCCAGCACCCTTCTTAAAAGTGTGACTTGTGAATTAACTGCTTTGATTTCAATTGGTGTAGATGTCAATGCCGAAAGGGTCTTTCTTAGCATAGGTCCTGGGGTGCTCTCAGGAGAAGCTGCCCTTGCTTGCCGGGCTGGGCCTGTCTGAGCAGATGGCCTTTAGGGCCCTTGGTCAGCCTTGCCCCAAACTCAAATTCATTGCTTCAGAGTCACACCTTGGGCTTCATCAAAATCAGCTGTTCTCCCTCTTCTCTGCCCTTGGCTCTGGGTGACCTATTTCTGAAACTCCAAACTGCCCTGGAAGACCAAGGGTTTGCCCCACTCAAGGTCCAAAAAACATGCCTCAGGCTCCAGAAGAAACTCTCTCACATGGGTCGAGTCCTTTCCACAGTAAAGCCCACTTGGAAGATGCAGTTGGTCCCTGAAGGGGATGCTGTTGAGGAAGCCCACTTCTCTGGCTGGGCCCGACAGTTAGAGCAGAGCCTGGCCAGGCCCCAGCCAGCACAGCCCTTGGTAGTTTTGGGGGCTGGTCAGGGTCTGCCACCTCAGGCAGATCCCGGTGCTAAGCGGAGCTCTGCTGCACATGCAGAGGGTCTGAGCAGCCTGGTTCTCCTGTCCTTTCCCTAAAAACAAACGGACAACAAAAAGAAGCATGTTGCAAGTCACAATCTGTTAATAAAATTATACCATTCCCAAAGGGAGAGTGCTTTTCAAAAGCCCTGGGATTTCCATGGGAATAATTGGGAGCCTCCTCTCAGGAAAATGTACCTCTGCTGTGACGATTATTCCTGGCCAAAGACCAGGGCACAGGACTCCTGGATTCTGGTCTTGCTTCTGCTGCTAACTATGGGGCTCTGTTGCATCCTTTGCCCTCCCTGATGACAAAGGTCAAATAAACCAAGAGAAAGAATAACCACCTTTAATTGAGCACTGACTAGGTGTCCGGCGCTTGCAAAGCATTTGGGGGAGGGGCATTGTCTCCTGTAATCCTTAGGGTAACCCTGGGATAAACGGGCTGTCTCCAGGAAGCTGAGGCTCAGAGAGGTTAAGCCAAAGCCACAGAGCTAACAAGTGGCAGAGCTCAGAGCCGGCCATCATTGCCTCTGTACTCCACTGCCTCTTAGCTCTAAAGCACCCGGAAGGCCACAGAGCAGGACAGAGCACATGTCAGGCAGGAGTAGTCCTCAAGAGAAATCACATCCATGCAAGTTCCTCTTCAACAGTTGCTCATTCATTCAGCAGCATGTGATCGGGAGAAAGGGGACTGTCACCTTTTGGACATTTGGGCATCCGCCCAAGGTGACTAATAAGGCCCTCAGTCTCTGCAGCCCATATGCGGAGTTTGAACAGGACCAGAACCTTTGGCCCTTCCCTTTGAAGGAAGGATCTCCATTCCTCCCTCGGATGGGTGGGCCGATTGATTACTGGTGTGATAATCTCTCAACATTAGCACTGCAGATGGCAGTGCTACGGAGCCTGTGTGGAATTGGGACTCAGTATGTATGTCACATGTTGTCTCTGTCTCAGTCGATACACCACAGCAAGTTGCAAAGATTCCCCAGCTCTGAGCAGCCACCGATTGTATTCATAAGGCAGCTCCAGACAAAATGGGGGTGTTAAGGGCATTAGCCATACAACTGGAGAAGGAAGGAGATACAGCTCTTTGCTCCTCATCTGCATTTCGTCATTGAATGACAATAAATGGCTCACTTTATAGATTACAGTGGTTGGCAGGAACAGTATTCCTTTTGAACTCACCAGATATTCCCCCTCCTTATGGATGAGGACACTAAGGTCTGAGAAATCCAGTGACTTGCAGAAAGATACCCATTAAGAAGGTGGGAAGCTACATCAAGGGTCCTCATTTGAGTGGCAGCTTACTTTCCACCCACAGTATGACCAAAGCCAAGCAGGTGGAGGTCTGTTCACCTCCTGCCATGACGTGTGATTGGGGTGAGGATTTGTGTCCATCATCTTTGGAGGCACATGCTTTGCTCTGCAAAAAGAGCGTGGAACTCAGTGAGGAGACCTTGAAGTTGACCCCAGGGCTGTAACTAGCGCTCTGCGAGATCTTGAGCAAGTCCCTTTCCTCTTGAGGTCAGAGGGCCTGTCTATCTCTGGCCTTCCGTGACATTATTCATGAACCTACTGCGTGCCTGGCCCTGGGCTAGACCCTCTACTGGGACAGATCTGCCCTACTATGGCGCTGGGAGGAGCCACTTGGTGTATGTCAGCTCCTCTCCTCCTGTGACATGGCGATTAATGTTCCCACTTCACTGTTGAGGAGGCTGAGGCTCAGAGGAGACAGGGACATTCCAAGTGCTACACAGTCAGTAGGTTGGGAACTCAGATCTCAACCCAGGCACTCTGACTCCCCAGCTCCTCCTCCTCTGCTGCTTCCCATTCCCAGATGAGTAGCTCAGACATTTAGGGCCTCCTGCAGGTGGGCAAATCGGGCCAGATTGCCTGGACATTCCAATCCAGCAGCAGAGGCAGCCCAGGCTAATGAAAAGCCCCACTGGGGGCTGGGCTGAGTTCTCCAAAGAGCCCTCTTGGAAGCCTGGAGAGGAAGCCCCGTGTCCCCTGTGTCACACAGACGGTACGCATGTCACAGGTGCAGGGCTGGCCCCAGGAGGGGGAGCTGTGCGTATGGCCCACTTCCAGGAACCAGGTGGTCAAGGACCCGCTCAGCAAGGAAGCAGTGCTGTCCCTGACACCCACTGAGATCTTGCACAAGTCTCTGAGCTTCAGTGTCTGCACTAGTAAAACAGAGTGAACAATCTGCCCTCTGCCCACTTCTGGGTCTCTGGGACAACAATGAACCAGCTACGGTTATGAACGTGGTAGGAGCCTCACAGGGTACTACTGCTGTTAGCACTTTTCTCATGATCAGAGATTGGCACTAGCTCACAAGGGCGATGGGGAACACGTGTCCTTGGAGCTCAGGTATAAACACACAGGCCCCCTGAGAGAATCTCAGTCTCATCAGCAGCCCCACTGCACCGAGGAGAGCTGGATTTATGGTGTAGCTCTGAGCATTCTGGGTCAAGGCCTGCAGTGCATATGCGCCTTTCTATTTTGGGGATCCGCCCATGGAGCTCGCAGCTGTTCGCTCCCTTCTCTCCCTCCTCCTCCTCCTGCATTAAGGCCCCTTTTCTGTTCCAGACACCCAACCAGGGTGGGCCGCCAGGCAGAGGCCTTGCCTTCAGATGGATCTTTTCTGGAAGGGCTGAGCACTGCTCAGCTTGCAGGACACTGCTTGGCTCTGCATCCGAGTCCTGCCCTGGTAGCCCAGTTCAGCAAGCCAGTGACCTGAAAACCGTAGTCTGGTTGAAGGGAGGATGCTGGGAGAGGAGGGGAGCTCCATTTGGCAGCTGGCTTCCCCTGGCATCTGGGAGCTTGGCACTGCCTATTTCTGGACTTCCAGGAGCCCACACAGGCCTTGTCTGCATTATTGCCTGACCCCTGCCCCTAGCGTCCTTGACATTAGGCCCAAGGTGACAGGTGTCTGTAGCTTGAGCTCCCCAGGGAGGAACGTGGGCATACCCGTGGACCCCAGGTTGGGGTGGCAGGAGAGTCTAGCTGAGGTGAAACTTAGACACTACCTGCTCTGGCGGATATGCAAACCATGGGGCTAGCCCTGGAGAGGCAGGCTAGGAGCCCTCCAAACTCAGGGCTGGCCTGTGCCAGCCAAGACCTCTCGCTTTCGCTGAAAATCCCCAGCTAGAGAAAGCGTGACTCTGCCTGCAGTCAGGTATTTGGGTCATAAGCTGCCCTGGGAGTGCCGAGCTGCAGGCCCTGGGGTGGAGGGGGAGCAGAGCATGTGCTTCTCAGGTTCAGGCTACAGATGTTGATTTCAGCAGTTGACAGAAGAATTTGTCAAAGCCATCCCTCCTCCCACTTTGCCTTTCCTCCTCCTCCCCTTCCTTCCTGCCTTTCCTTTCTCTTCCTCATCTCCCTCCTCCCCTCTCACTAGATCCCCCACCCCCACAGCACCAAAGTTAGAAAGCCAGGCATGAGCCACGCTGCCTCTACCCCACCCTCCTGCCCACTTGCCCCTCAGCACATATGTGCCCTTGTCTGCGTCCCTCCAGGGCTGTGGGGCTCAGTCACTATCCTGATTCCCCATACAGAGCTGCTTCTCCAGTTGGGTTGCTCCCCAAGGCTGTCAGCCAGTGGCAGCCCTCCCACGACCCTGACATTTCCTGCTCTGAGGACCCTCCGCCCATGGCTCGGTACCTGGCACATAGTAAACGCTCAATAAGCAGTGGCTGCCGTTCCTCTTGGCCAGAAGGTCCCTTAGGAATCGGGTAGGCCGACCCCTTTGTAGAACAAGGCCAAGGATACCCAAAGGAGAAGGGGCGTGTCCAAGGTATTAGGCCAGTTAGTGAATTCCTCACAGTTTCTGACAAGTGGTTGTCCCTTGGCCTTGTGCTAGAAATGGGAAGAGCAGCATAATTTGCAGGAAACCTTTTGCTCCAATGTTTAATTCAAATCTGCAGATTCCAGCTGAGCCCTGTCACGAGACTGGGTGCTCTGGGGCTACAGAGATGAGGAGGAAACAGCCCCTGCCCTGTGGAAGTGGAAAATGCACAGACCTAACATGGTGCCCTTGAGGTTGGCCAGAGCCCCCAGGCTGGGAGTGGAAGGGGTGAAATGTGAGGCTGTATTAACAGAGAGCCCCTTGAAGGCCTGAGGGAGGACGGTGTGGTTTAATCTGCTGGACAAGAGGTGGATTGCTCAAGAGCATACAGAGACGGATGAGCCTTCTGGAGGCGGTGCTCCGTCCTTCCACCAGAACCCGCAGGGCGCCCTCCACCAGGCACGCCAGGGTATGAATGGCATCAGTGAAGGTGAAACACGGCATCTGGGACTGCCGCTTACCTTGCCCAGGTCAGGGATGGTCACCCAGCTTGTACGGTGAAAAAAGTCTTGAAGCTTTCCAGCTCCCAGTGTTGTCTGCCCCTCTCTGGTGATCAGTTGACCTAGGTGGCCCCGTACAGGGGGAGGAGGGCAATTTGGAAAGAACTCATTTCCCTTGGGCACTATGCTGAGCTCATACTGTAGGTCAGGGGTTGGCAAATGCCAGACCATGGCAACGCTAATTCCATTCTGCAGCCTGTTTTTGTCAATAAAGTTTTATTAGTCCATAGCCATACCCAGTCATTAACATACTGTCTACTACAAAGCTGCAACAGAGACCACATGGCCTGCACAGCCTAAGATACTTACTTTTTGGGCCTTTACAGAACAACTTTGCCATCCCCTGATCTAGGTCACTGGGCTTTGGTTCCCTTTTGTTGGAGGCCATAATTTCCCCTAATAGGCGAGTACTCCCTTCTGTACCACTTGAGGGAGAATCACTGATCCTAATACCTCCCCAAGTGTTCTGCTCCCTCTCCTATGCCAAAGCTGGCTTGACTCCCCTCTCCACGTCCTGTCTCTTCTCCAGAGTCCTCATTCTTCCTGCAGCATCCATTTCTCCCTCTCCCATCATCATCCAGAGAGACCTTCTATGAACAGGTAGAGCCAGTCATCCTTCTGCTTAACTAACCCCCTGCCGGTGGCATCCCACTGCGGACAAGTTACAGCGCCCCCTTCTCATGGCCTGCAAAGCCCTGCATGAGCTCATGGCTGCTGCCCTGGCTCACCGTGCACCAAGCACACTGACCACCTGTCTGTCCCAGGACCACGCCAAGGGCTTTCCCCTCAGGGCCTTCTCGCTTCTGCCCTCCTTCCTGGAGGCCTGCCCTTAGATGGCCATTTAAGTGTCTCTTCCTCAGAGGAGTCACCTGGCTGCTCTGTCATGTCACTGTTTCTTCTCTGACATCCTCTGGAGAACACTGCTCACACTTTGTTCTTGTTGTTCCCTTACTGTCTGTCCCACTAGAATTCCAGCTCCTTCTCCAGCTGGTTCACCACATCTCTCCCTGGTTTATGCTCATTCTGGGAAGATTTCCATTCTGGACCCGCTAGAGAGCTCTGCTTTGTACAGTTAGAAGCCTTCATCTCTAGAGTGGATAGAAGCCCAGGGCCACTCTCTCTAGGTGCCTCTTTTTCTAGAATAAGCTTCAAGCACTGAAGTTGTCTGGTGTTAAGGCTGCCTATGTGACACTGTCAGAAAAGTTGAACATTTTATTGTCTATTTTCTCCTTCAAGTCAAGCCTTTGGGGTTTAGAACAATGAACTTGGCTGGTATAAAATACTTCCAGGAAGCCAACCCCCAAACACTTACACCCAACATCTGCTTTCTGAATATATGGTTTCAAGGAGCTCCGTGTACAGTAGCTAACTGCTGTCCATCCTATTCTTTTAGCCATGTGACAGCTAAGGAACTTAGAAATGCCTTGCCCTTTCCTGCAATCTGACATAAAATTACTTTGTTGGCAGTATTTTAATAAACAAAAATGCCCTATGTTTTCACCAGTAATTCAGCTTCAGTTTTCCAGGTGAGAAAAAGATAATCGCGAATGACTATGAGAACGCAGTTCTGAGGTTTCTGTTAACACCACGTTCAGAGGCTTCTCCCTTTGGCCAGTCCATGGAGCGTCTTACAGGGAGGTATAGCAAGAAGGAAATACGATTTGGGAACAGCCACTGCTCACCAGCACCACCTCTGCCACCACCATCACCACCCCCACTTCCACCTCCACCACCAGTGCCCTCCTTCGCTTCTGGCATCACCACCATCACCTCCACCTCTGTGACTTCCTCCACCATCACCACCATCACCACCTCCTCTGCCATCCCCACCTCACCACCATCTCTACCACCATCACTTCAATCGCTATCACTTCCTCCAGTGCCATCACCATTTCTACCACCTCCACCTTGATCACCAGCACCTCTACATCATCACTACCACCACCTCCATCAGTACCACTCCTACCACTTTCATTACTGCCACAACCACTACCGCCATTATCACCACCACCGTTACCATCACCAGCATCTCTACCAGCACCACCATCTCTCTCTGTCTCTCTCTCTCTCCTTCTCGCTTGCTCGCTCACTCTCTCTCTTGAACACACACGCACACAGGCTCGGGAAATTTTTCAGGTTATATGAGACATTTCAGGATGCAATCACAGACACTTTCCACATATAGTGAAAGAAATACATACCTTTAGATTGTCAGTATTTTCAATGTGCAACCTACTCCTGTTGCCGTGGGCTTTGCCACTGTGGGGCATCAGCCCGTGTGGGCAAAATCAAAGGAGAATTCATTACAAGAAAGGCCAATATAGTCCCAAGTGTACACCCTAAAAAAAGGGTAAGTTTGGATAAGGGATCTTCCACTTCATAAAAGGATGTGCTGAGGATTTCCTTTCAATAGCAAATTCTCGTTGCATTTTATTACGATCTGGTTTACAGAAATTAGCCTTGCACACAGCTGTCCAGGAGTGCAGCCAATGAGTAAAGGCAGATCTGCCTTGAATGGCAAATGCTGCTGAGTAAACCATGTTAAAGACTATTTTAGGACCACCAAGAATGTGTTTGCATTTTCAAGAGTGGAAGGAGAGAAAATATTTATTTGGTATGTACACCATGCTGGGCACTATGCTCATTTTACATTTCTAAGCTCATGTGATCCTTAGAACAGTAAAGGAGGCCTTCCTCTCCCCATTTGATTACCCAGCATCATGAATGTAGTAAATGCCACTGAATTGTACACTTAACAAGGGCATATGTCATGCTCTGTGCATTTTACTTCAATTTTGAAAAAAGAAGACCTAAGTCATTTCATAATGTATACTTACGTTAAATCATCCTCTCGTAGACTTTTTTAAAAAGCACATTGTCTAACCTAAATACATACAATTTTTATTTGTCAATCATACCTCAATAAAGCTGGAATAAAAAAAGGAAGCCCCTGTAGAAGGTCTCTGGACTCACCTGATGCTCCTTGTCCCTTGTCCCCTCCCAGCCTCTGCTTCTGTGGCATCAGAGCTCAAAACAGCCTGGCTCTAAAACCTGCTGACGGGGTGGGTACATTTAGTGCATTACTGAATTTTAGGGCCAGAAGCTGGCGCTCTGCAGTGAAACTGTGCTTCCTCAGTAAGCATGTGACCTCCAGGAGGCGCGGGTGAACCAGGTGTCTCTGGATTCTCCCCCATAAACGACTGCCAGGTGTCTCTGCAGGGAATTCCTGCCATGGTCTAAGGCCTGTTGCTATTTCATTGATGCATTGTCTCCTTGTGCCTAAGCTTTAAGACTCATCCTTCAGACCATCCAAGACCTGGTATCTAATTCTGTGCTTTTTACCTTATGTTCTCTTTATCACAGGGGGTCCCCCAGATTGCATAAGCTTCAGAGCTCCGTGCCTGAGTAGGGGGGAGGTGCTGAGCAGTCAGCAACTGGTTGTCTCTTCCCCCCATTTACACTTCGGAGTTGGTGTCCTGGCAGTGGGCAGCAGTGCCATGCCCAGCAACGGGGCACTGCCATCAGGAGGGACACTACTGCTATGTCCACCCAGTCATAAGCAGAAGTCTTAAAAATGGTCTGATGGAGAGCTGTGGCTACCCCTTATCATGCATGCTTCCCACACAGCTCACACTGCTCCAGCTAAAAATGAGCCAGGACTTGAAGATTTCCAGCTCTCGGATTATCAGTGGCTTCTTATTGCCCCAGCCAGGCTCTGCCAGTTGTGTCCCTGAAATGCACCAACAGCCCCTCTAGGCCCTCAGCCCATTGGGGCCCTGTCTGGGGGGGCTTCTCCTCAGACCCCACTACTAATCCCATTAGCAAGGAGCCCACTGCTGCTTGGGGGACCCTGCCTCCAGAGTCCCAGCCAACATGGGGGCACTTGTGAAAGGAAAGCACATGGAACCAGGAGCCCAGAGACAAGGAGGAGGAGCATAAGCGTCCTCCCGCACACCCCCCCCACCTACTATGAACTCATCAGCCTTGGTGGGGCCTTTGTGGTATGGAGGCTGGGCCTACCAAATGGGGCCAGGGCCACTGTTGGGGCTACAGTCCACTTTCCTGGGAATGTCTGCTGAACGGTCCACCTGTGCACGTCTGGGTAGAGGTGTGGAAAGCCGGGAACACGATTAGTTGCAGCCAGGGCAATGGAGAGATGTTAATTTGACAGCCCACCAGCCTACAGGGCTCTGGCCTCTGCTGGCTTGCAGGGTGTCTGGGGTTACTGCTCGTGGGCATTTTCCCCTGGTCTTGTCACTCTCCATGATCTCTGGAAAGCTGGAAGCACCATGGTGAGACAGATTGTGGGTGAAGGCAGTTTGTGTTTACTTAGTCACCCTCCCTTCACTTTTGATCACTTAATACATGCTGGACTCTGACCGTGGAAAGCCATGCTTGCAGTTGGACAACACCTCCAGTGGCTGGAGAAGCAGTTAAGGGCAGGCAGGTGTGGGGCCCAGGCCCAGGTGACTGACACATAGCAAAGACTAGTTTGCCAAGCTCACGTTCTAAAGAGAGCTCCAGGAACAAGCTTTAAATTGACATCACTTCACTGATTTTCACACAACCCTCGAGGTGCTTGGGGAGCTGGCAGCCTTCCTGGTGACTGATGACTTGGTAGGACTCTAAATGAATATGTAAGCACGGCTCATTTGACCAAAATTGCAGGTTGTCTTTTCTAATTCAACTAGTGTAGACCTGATACTCTCAGGATTAACACTACTAGTCTACACACACACACACACACGAGTGTTCAAGTAATTCCTTGTTAAAAAGCCATAGAGATACTTGGGGAAGACTTTAATTTGACTGCAGCGGGGCTGGGAGAGGTTGTGCTTTCTTTGAGAGGGTAGTTGGTAGCAGTGGCTAGGTCCTGCCCATGGATGGGGGAGAAGAGAGACTTCCTCTTTCCTCTACAGGAGTAGCCCCAGAAGAAGGCCATAGCATCAGCTTACCAAAGCTGTGACCCATTCACTTTACACATGGGGAAACTGAGGCCCAGCATAGGGTAGGGACCTATGAGAGGTCACACTGCAAGGTCTTTAGAAGCAGAGCTTGGGGAGAACTGAGGAGGTTAGGCTTAAATGATGTGCCCGGGCCCCTCTGCCTTTTTCCTGTATAGAACCCCAGGTCTGCCCAGCGGCCCTGGCAGTGTCCAGCCTCGGGTCTGTGGCCTCCAACCTTGCCTCTGCCTCCACTTTTCCCCTTCCCTACATGATTCTGGGCTCATCAGCCTAGTTCTGGTGAAGCACAGATGATGCTTGTAGCCCATCTGGACTGGGCCAGGGCCATTGCCTTCCACAGGCAGCCCTACTCCATCCCTCAGGCCCCAGAGTGGCGGGTGGATTGTAAAGGCGGCCCTGTGGGCTGTCAGGCTGTCAGGCCAGGGCCGGCAGACCAGGCAGCTTGGCTCTCTCCACTTCCATTCCATGCCCCAGTCCAAGTGGCCATGGCCTGATTTGTCAGAGAGCAAGCTGAGGCCCATGGTGGAGGGCAGTAGGGCAGCATGGGGACCCAGGGCCTGGAGAATGAGACCAACAATGATGACTGCTCCCAATATGCTCACTTCAGTGATGCTGCGAGGCATGCAGGGCAGGCTGAGGACCCACTTTACAGAAGAGATTGAGGCTTAGAGAGGGGGACTAACTTGCATGGTCACACAGCAAGTGGAGGAGCTATGACTTAAATGCTAGTCCTTTGGTGCCTACTCCAGGGCTAGGGCTCTTTCCTCCACCCAGTCTGCCTCTGCCTGTGTTGGGCACTGAGCATGCAGTCTCTGCAGCTCAGCAGGCCAGAGGCACCAATAAATTCCCATTGTAGGCCAAGATTCTTGCTCCAAACCACCCATTGACAGAGATTTATTCCTGAGACCCAGTGACTCCTCTTGAAGTTAGTCAGCATTCACGGTTCCCAGCTATTCCCAGCTACCCTGGGATTCCGCAGAGCCTTGTATCTTGCAACTTTGGAAATGCAAAAATCCTCTTTGTTCTACAGAAGGTCAGTTTCAGTTTGTGAGTATGTTCTTCTGATAAACAAACATACAAATGACACATATGCCCAAATGTAGGCAGTTACACTGTACACATGGATAGTCATCTGGTCCCACATATATATCCAGGCATTTCCTCTCTCCTTTTGTCCGTCCTTCCCTCCCTCTCTCCCACCCCGTCCCCTCTCCCTGCAAAGCCAGTCCTGATGTACCACAGGCTTATCTGCTCTGGGGCCACCTCCACCATGACTTCGTTCCTTTTCTTCTGAGCAAGCCTACTGGGGACCACCCTTGTCTCAGAGGGCTTGAAATCCAATCTACTCAGCCAACATCAGGTTCTTGGAAACTCACAGGGGCAATGTGGGATAGCATTGAAGAAAAGTTGGTGGAATACAGATGTATTTGTACAGAGAGACTAAGAGAACCAGCAAACGGACTGGCCTGAGCTGAGCTGAAAGAGGCAGTAGAGAAGGAGAAATGGGAGGCTGATAAGCCCCAGGCCAGTGCCACCCTTTTGACAGTTTGCCCGGGGCTCATGTGCCAGGGACCTCTGGAGGGAAAATGAGGCTCCTGAGCTCGTCTCCTGGAGCTCTTCTTTGGCCTCTACACTCTTACCCAGGAGGAACTGTGCCCATTTTTGCTGGCCTTTCATCGATGTTCATTTTATACCTCCAGCTGGAGTGTCCAAAGTTAAGTGTTTAAAGAGTCTGCCAGATTTCTTTGGGAAGAGTATATATAATAGAATATAATAGATATAATAGTCATTATTTTCCTTATGTCTGTTTTATGAGCCTAGACTGTACTCTCATAATCTAGACCTTTTCCAAGAAATCTTTGCCCTTTCTGCCATTATGGACTAAAAATGTAGAAAGGGAAGAATTGCCATATGTCATTGTGCACACAGAACCAGAAATAATATTGACTTCAGAGCTGAACTTGGCCCCTGTCAGAAGGGTTGCCTTTGTATCCTCATTATTTAGGGAGTGAGGAAGCCATCACGTGCTTTCAGATGCATTTTAATGATGTTTATAAGGTCAAGGGGATCACATTGGTGGCCTTGTCTGCCTGGTTATGAAATAGGACTTTGCAGGCATTTGTGGGTGGAGACAAAATCATTCCTTTATTAAAGCTGCCAGAGCACCAACTGTCACTTCCCCTCCCCACCAGCACCAGAGACTGGATGCTCGGGGGCTAGGGTGGTCGTTACCCCTAACTAGTTCTGTGACCACGAGCCAATTGCATCCCATTTTGTTTTCTACGAAAAGAGAAGGTTGAGATATGCTCTCTAGAAATCATGCCAGTGTCCATTGATTTGCCTGTTGTAAAAAAGAAAATCTCACAGTAGGCAGGACTGTGCGCAACACATGGCCTGAAGGATGTACGGGCCGGCTGGTAGCTGGGACCAAGACCTTGCTGTCATGGAGTCCACAGAGACTAGAAAATGGCACGTATGTGAGCTGGAGAGGGGCTAGAAGCTCGGTGGGGAACCTGCCGCCCCCAACAGGAAGGACATCAAGAGGGGAAGTCATTCGGGCAGCAAGCTCTGTGCTGCGTTTGATCTGAAATGGTGACCATGGCATTTAGTCGACAACGCCCCCCCCCCCAGGCAGGCAGACATCAGCCTGGCACCCACTGGCCGAGGTGACCCGGCAAAGACACCAGTGTGGCCCTGGGCACAGAAAAAGCCCAGCCCTCGACCTCATTTAGGCTGGGCTGGGGCTCTGGCCACTAAGCCAGGGTGTTTGAGGCTGGCTGTTGAACGCTTTCACCATATAATCAGAACCGCGGAGCTGCAGCCTGACAGTCTGCCTCAAGTCCATTGAGAAAGGAAAGCTCAGGAGAGGCTGCTGCCAGCCCCCTGCTGAACCCACAGCCTTGGCCAGTACCCCTCTCCCTAGGGCCTGCAAGGCCAGCCTGGCCCCTGCCTAGGCAGCACTCAGGTGGGCATCCAGCTGTAGGCCTGGCCCAGCCAGGGCAGCACCTGCTCTCATAGATGGGACCTACCAGCTGGGTGGTGGCCCTCAGCGCCCCGCAGGGGCAGCCTGGACCCTGCTTTGGTGCAGAGAAGCCAGTCAGCTTCCAGAATGGGGCCTGAGTGGGGACCATTGGCTGGGATGCACTCGTTAGGTACCTGGAGAGTTAGTTGTGTGCACGTCGCTCTTACTTCAGAGGGCTGGAGATTTCTGCCCCTTGCCAGGGTTTCCTGGTACTACCTCTAGCATCCCGTGGTCATGCACCATCTTACCCTCCTGCCACCTTAGTCTCAAAAGGCTAATGGCAGACCAACAATGAAATGAAAGCTCTGAGAGCCCTCAGCATCTGCTGGGGATTCCAGGCCTCCGCGGTTCCCAGTCCCTGCCCTCCCGTCTTCCCGTTGCACCGACCCCATTCTTCCCCTGCTGGCCCTACAAAGATGTCACTATCATCTGTCTTCTGTTGCAGTCCGAGACACCACGAACAGCACACGGGGCCCAACCACTGCCCGCTCAGACTCCCTTGTGGGGGTCCCACATAAGACCCACCCTCAATCATCCCTTACTGATCTATTTCATACATTCCTATGTTCAATATATCAGATTTCTTTGAACTCTTGGGGACAATGTAGAAGAGACCCAGTTTCAGTTTGGGACCCAATGACGTCTTTGTCAGCTACCTCATGACTGAGTGCACAGCCAGGGAAACCTGAGGCAGAGCCCCCTGCACGCATGGCAAGCTGAGCCTGCGTGGGCGAATGGGCACACACGGCTGACCGGGCCTTTTCCTCTGCCTGCTCCACCCTCCCCAGCCTACTCCTGCCTGCACCATGCCGTTTATAAAGCCAGGCAGGTCCCCTCGCTCCTTGGAGTGGATGAAGGCAGTGGGTTGAGAGGCAGCGGAGTGGGCATGGGGGGCCCTGCATCTGCCTGGGCCCTGTTGCCATCCAGCTGAGCAACTCTGGGCCAGCCCTGCCCCCTCCCTGGGTCTCAGGGTCTGTGTCTTTAAGTCCCTGCACTCCCAGGGCCCTTCCAGATCTGCCCTTTATAATGCCAGCTACCAGTTAGTGAGGGTCTCCTGGATGCCATAAAATCTGCCTCCACTTGCCTCATGCATCTGCAGACAGGAACTTATTTAGATAGCTTTACACTTTTCTGGGGGTGGGGGCAGTGGGGTTGGGATTACAAGTCATTAAAAACAAACAAGCAATACAAAAACATAGAGAATAAAAAGGGACTTGCCAGTCATCCCCAAGAGATGAGTACTCCAAATGGTGGCACATACATTCTTCCAAGTTATTTTTGTATGCACATTGCAGTGTGTGTGTATGTAAATAAATGAAACCACGTTCCAATGAATGTTCTGCAGCTTGTGTTTTCCCCTGAACAGTATACCTCAGGCAGCTGCTGCAAGAACACACCCACATCTACTTCATCTTCTAAAGGCTCTGCTGTATTCTGCCTTATTACTACAGCCTCATGCATTTAACCAAGACAGGAGTCAAACAAAAAGTTCAATGTCTGTATTGCACTTTTCCTTCTTAAAAAATGGGGGTATCTGTAGACAAGTAGGGATTGAAAATATCTTAGCTGCTCCTAGTTTGCTCTCAAATGGCCGCCTTTGGCAGCAGAGTTCATTTAGTGGCTCCAGCATAGCTTCGTTGAACTCCCCTTTAAGCGAGCAAAGAAGATCCTTTGCATGAGTTTCTGTGGTGTTTAGTATACAGACAGCACAATGCCTTATTTGAAATGTAACAAGACAGTTTAAATGTAACAAGACAGCAACACAGAAACGAGCACTATGGTTCCAAAAATAGGCTGTATTGTAGTTTTGACAACTTTAAGTCTTGAAATGGAGAGATGCAAGTTTCCTGTTCATTGGCTTTACTGTGCTAAAGCTTTATAAAAATTCCTCTCTCTCTCTCTCTCTCTCCCTTTCACCCCTCTCCCCTCTTTCAGCCACAGGGAACCGTTAAGAGAAGACAGGAAGGAGATAGCTTCCAATTCCCCGACATGGCTGATGGGGGTTACCCTAATAAAATCAAGAGGCCTTGCCTTGAGGACGTCACCCTCTCTGTGGGTGCAGGCGCCCAGCCCAGTCCAGCCTGTGCAGAGCTACAGGTTCCTCCTCTAACAGTGAACCCTGGCCCTGCAGCTATGGGAGTGGCTGGCCCTGCATTACTGCTAGAAAATAATCCCATGAATGGCAGCGTAGTGGGCTCACCCTTTGTGGTGCCATCGACTGTGGAAATGGGCCTCAAAGGATCCGCTGTTCCTTCCTATGACAAGCCCAACAGCATGCCGGCAGTGGACCAGGAACTTCAGGAGCTGCTGGACGAGCTGACCAAAATTCAAGAACCTTCTCCGAATGACCTGGATCTTGAGAAGATACTGGGGAGCAAGCCAGAAGAGCCCCTGGCCTTGGGTCATCCGCAGGCCACCCTAGGCACAGCTCCCAAGCCTTTGGTTCAGATGCCACACCTGGAGGGCCTCGGTTCTGGCAAAGAGTTTGCTTCTAGTTGCAGCCAGGTCACCGGTGGGTCTCTTCAAATCCCACCCTCCTCTGCAGGGCTCAGCTACGTGATTCCCACCACCAGTAAGCAGATGGCCTCACCCACCTCTTCGACAGTGCAGGCCAAGACCCAGGGCCAGGCCCTGGTGCCCGCTGCACTGCCTCCGCCTCCCGTGCCTCAGTGGCACCACGCCCACCAGCTGAAGGTGCTGGCGGCCAGCAAGCAAGGATCGGCCACGAAGCCGCCTGGGCCCGCCCCAGGTTGGTCTGGTCCACCTGGCCTGTCCCCACCTTACCGCCCCGTGCCGTCGCCGCCACACCCGCCACCGCCCTTCAGCCCTCAGAGCCTCATGGTGTCCTGCATGTCATCTGGCAGCCTGCCGGGCAGCACCCTGCAGGCCTCCCCCAATGCAGGGCTCTCGGGCGTGGTGGCTGGCAGTGCTGTCCTCGGGCCCGCGCTGCCTTACAGCCCTGAGAAGCTGCCCAGCCCAGCGCTCAGCCAGCAGCCGACGTTCAGCCCACAGAGCTCCATCCTGGCCAACCTGGTGTCCTCTGCCGTGAAAAGCCCTCAGGGGCACCTGATGGCCGCCCTGCCGGCCAGCAACCCGGGGCCCTCCCCGCCCTACCGGCCGGAGAAGCTGGCCAGCCCCGGCCTGCCGCAGCAGTCCTTCACACCGCAGTGCGCCCTGGCCCGCAGCCTCACACCTGCCACACGGCCGCTTGGCCAGCCACCGCCGCCCAACACCCTCTTCAAGCCCATCCCCACCAGCTCCCCCAAAGCCCTCACCATGATCATGCAGCAGGGGCTGGCCAGCCCCAGCCCCAGAGCCGCAGAGCCGTTCACTTTCAGCAACACCAAGCCCTTGTCACATTTCATTTCTGAGCCAGGGCCCCAGAAGATGCCCCCGCTGCCTGCCACCTCTCGGCAGCCTTCCCTGCTGCACTACCTGCAGCAGCCGACACCAACACAGGCCTCTTCTGCCACGGCTTCCTCCACTGCCACAGCTACCTTGCAGCTGCCACCACCACCACCTGACCATCCTTCGCTCCTCCTGCAGCAGATGATGCAGCAGCCCCAGTGCCTGCAGCGAGCTGGGGCCTCGGATTCTTTGCCTTCTCTGCCCCGACAGGTAAGACAATCCCAACTCCGGTTACATTCCTCGGTTTTGGAAATGAAGAACCATGTCTCCTGCTATTCATTCCTGGCTTTGGAGGCAAGTCCAGGCTACAGTTTTCTCTGAGGCTGTGCTTGACTCTGGAAAAGCATATTTGAGCCAGCTAATTCTGTCCGGTCAAAGCAGTGTTAATGAGGCCAGGGTTTTGGATCCGTTCCTGTGCAGGTCACTGAACTTCCCTGGGAGGAGCGCTGTACCCACGTGGTGCTGCCGGGGCAGGAACCAGGAGACCTAAGTCAGAATCACATAGAACTGCCTTCTCCTGCACTGGGCCATGTAGCATGTTCCCTCACATGGAACTCGTGTAGGCTTCATAGGGTGCAAGGCAATTGTGCTGAGGCATTTAAATCTTGCCCCACTGGCGTAAGGTTGCACAGAGAGATTCTAGAAATGCCACAACAAATGTCTGCTGAGCAGCTCCAGTGTGCCCTTCACCACTGCACTGGACACTGCACTAGGGGCAGGTCCTAAGTGAAAGAGCAGATACGTGAGAGGTGGTTGGTCTTCCCATGGCCATCTTATGAGTGAAGAGACAGGAGCTCAGAGAGCTGACATGACTTGCCCACAGCCACACAGTCAGCAAGGGGCAGAGCAGAGCAGTTCTTGCCCCAGAGACTGTGCTCTTCTTGAAAGTACTGCGGCCTGTCCCTCATCTCCCACTGTCTTAACTGATCACCAACTTCAACAAATCCTTCCTAGATGGTATTTGTCACAGTGCCCACTTCTCCTTGCTCCAACCCCTGCCTGTGTTGGCTCTTGTCACTTGGCGAATCACGCCAAACATCTGCTGGAAACACCACACGTGTATCACCTTGTGGTTTCTGTGG